>PJEM01011424.1:0-54348 GCA_004023845.1 Helogale parvula
GATGTTTGTTGAATCCCATGTCTAATGGCAAACACAAATTTTCCAAGTGCGCATGATATATTCAACAGAGCAAACCATTGCCAAGCCATGAATAAGTCTAAATTTATAAAGATCAAAATCTTCCCAGGTATATTTTCTTATCACCACAGAATTAGACACCAGTAACTATAAGCTATAGAAAATTCCAACCATTTGGAAGTTAAACAACATATTTCTAAATGATCCATGAGTCAAAATAGAAGCCATGAAGGGGATTAGAAAGTATTTTGGGGGGCACCTGGGTGGCTCAGTTAGTTAAGCATCCGACTCTTAACTTCGGCTCAGGCCATGATCTTACAGTTCACGAGCTCCATCACTGCATGGGGCCCTACACTGGCAGTGCGGAACCTGCTTAGGATTCTTTCTCTCTCTCTTCCCTCTCTCTCTCTGCCCCTCCCCTGCTTATGCTCTCTCTCTCTCTCTCAAAATAAATAAATAAGCTTGAAAAAAAAAGTATTTTTGATTAAATAATGAAATATACTACACAAAGTTTGTGAGATACATCTAAAACACAGCTTAGGGAAACATTTTGTTTATACTGGAACATCTACAATCAGCAATCTAAATTCCCATGTTAAGAAATTAGAAAAAGAAGAGAAAGGAAAGCCAAAATAACCAAAACTAAGGAAATAATAAGAGCATGAATCAATTAATAATAGAAATGAGCAGAAATCAATGAAAATTAGATAGCAGTAGAGAAAAAAATCATTCCTCCAGAAATTTAAAAAGTACTAAATGAATGCAGAGACCATATTCATGAATTACAAAGTTAGTATAGTAAGGATGTCAATTCTTCCCAAATTGACCCATAGATTTAATGCAATCTCAATCAAAATTCTCAGAAGTTTTTCTAAAGAAACTTACAAGTTGATTTTGAATTTTGTATAAGAATTCAAAACCTAGAATAGTCAAAACAATTTTTTATATTTTTTCCATTTTATTTCCCCCCTTTTAACAAACATCTTTTTAAGTTTATTTATTTATTTTGAGAGAGACAGAGACAGCACACATGGGGGAAGGGCAGAGACAGAGGAGAGAGAGAATCCCAGGCAGGCTCACACTGCCGGGGCAGAGCCTGACGTGAGGCTGGATTCCCACAAACTGTGAGATCACGACCTGAGCCGAAACCAAGAATCAGACACTTAACCAACTGAGCCACCCAAGTACTCCCTAATAAACATTATTTTTTAGAATAGTTTTAAATTCACAGGAAAATTGAGCAGAAAGTTTTTATACAGTCTGATTCTCCCCCAACACAATCCTCTAAATAACAACATCCACCACCAGAGGGGTGCATTTGTTAACCCTGACTTACCTATACCACCACATCATTATCACCCAAGGGCCGTAGTTTGCATTAGGGGTCACTCCTGGTGTTGTACACTCTATGAGTTTGGACAAATACATGAAGACATGTGTCCATCATTGTAACAACAGATAGAGTAGTTCCACTGCCCTAAAAATGTTCTGTGCTTCCCCTGTTCGTCCCTCACCCACAACTCTTGCTAACCCCCCATCCTTTTACTGGCTCCATAGTTTTGCCTTCCTGGAACATCGCATCATTGGATGCATACAGTCTATAGGCTTTTCTGATTGGCTCTTTTATTTGGTCATGTGCATTAAGATTCCAACCTGTCTTTTCATAGATTTAAGAGCTCATTCATTTTTAGCACTGAACAATATTTGCTATTCCTCCCTTGTCTGGATGTACCCCATTCACCTACTGAAAGACATGTTGGTTGCTTCCATGTTTTGGTAACTAGGAATAAAACTGGCTCAGTCAGTTAAGCGTCCGATTTCAGCTCCAGTCATAATCTCACCATTGGTGGATTCGAGCCCCACATCAGGCTCTGTGCTGACAGCTCGGAGCCTGGGGTCTGCTTCAGATTCTGTGTCTCCCTCTCTCTCTGCCCCCTCCCCTGCTCATGCTCTCTCTCTCACTCTCTCTCAAAGACTAATAAATAAATGTTAAAAAGTATTTTAAGGCTGCTACAAATATTAGTGTGCAGACTTTTGTGTGGAACATGTGGTTTCAGCTTTTTATCGTAAATCCGGAAAAGCGTGGTTGCTGGATTATGTGGTAAGAATATGTAAAAACTGCCAAACTGCTTTCTGAAGTAGCTGTACCATTTTGTGTTCCCACCGGCAATGAGTGAGGGTTCCCGTGGCTTCACATCCCTGCCAACATTTGGTACTATCAGTGTTTCACGTTTTGGCCACTGTAACAGATGGGTAGTGGTATCTTATTGTTGTCTTAATCTGTAATTCCCCTAGTGACATATGATAAGACTCATCTTTCCCCATGCTTATTAATTTTCAAAAAGAAGGAAAAACTGGAGGACCCATAATATCTAACTTCAAGACTTAATACAGAATTTGAGGCAGTGTGGAATCAATGTATTGGCATATATCCAGATCAGAGGAACAAAATAGAGGGTCTAGAAATCTAGTCCCCATGATGTGGCCATGTGATTTGTGACCAAAAAGAATATGTTTTACCCCAAATGATGCCTGAAAAAACTGACTATCTGTATGAAAATAAATGAACCTTGATCTTTACCTCATACCACATTAAAAATAAATGCAATATTTATCATAGACCAAAATGCAACAGATAAATTATAGAGCGTCCTGAAGAACACATAGGAGAAAATCATTGTGACTTTGTATTATTAGATGCTGTTCATTTAAAGAGAACACAGAAGTCAAATCATGGAACAAACTATTAATAAAATAAACTTTATCAGAGTTATATAATTTGCTTTTTTAAATAAAAAGGTGTTATTTTTTTTAAGTAATCTCTCCACCCAACATGGGGCTTGAGCTTACAACCTCAAGATCAAGGGTTGTATGATCCACCAACTGAGCCAGAAAGGAACCCCCATAATTAATTTTTTAAAAGACAGTTAAGAAAATGAAAATGGGCACCTGGGTGGCTGAGTCAGTTAAGCATCCAGCTTCGGCTCAGGTCATGATTTCATGGTTTAGGAGTTCAAGCCCCGAGTCGGGCTTTGTGCTGACAGCTCAGAACCTGGAGCCTGCTTCAGATTCTGTGTCTCCCTCTCTTGCTGCTCCTCCCCCGTTCATTCTCTGTCTCTCTTTGTCTCTTAAAAATAAAATAAAAATATCAAAAAAAAATGAAGAAACCGGCTATAGAGCGGGGGTAAGGGGTACATTTGAAAAGCACATACCTGACAAAATATTTTAATTCAGAATATATATGGCCAATAAATACATTAAGACATGTACAACATCATTAGATGTCAGGAAATGCATAAATTAAAACTCTAAGGAGACCCACATAGGCTGCAGTGGCTAAAATTTGTAAGACTGACAATAGCAAATGTTGGCAAGAGTGTGGGACAAATAGAAGTCTCATATGCCATGTTTAGCATGTAAAATGATGCAGCAACTTTGGGAAATACTTTAGCAGAGTTTCATAAAGCTAAGTATATACTTCCCACATGATTCAACAGTGTCACTCCTAAGTATTCACCCAAGAAAAATAAAAATATGTCCACACAAAGACCAACTGAATATTCATACCAGTATTGTTTAGAATAGCCCAACTGGGATCATCCCAAGAATCTACTGAATGAATGAATAAATGAACTAGGTATATCCATACTATAAAATATTGCTCAGCATTAAAAAGGAACAAATTAGGGGCACCTGGGTGGCTCAGTCGGTTAAGCATCCAACTTCAGTTCGGGTTATGATCTCATGGTTCATGGGTTTGAGCCCCGTGTTGGGCTCTGTGCTGACAGCTCAGAGCCTGGAGCCTGCTTCTGATACTGTGTCCCCTTCTCTCCCTACCCCTCCCCTACTCATGCTGTCTCTGTCTCTCAAAAATGAATAAATGTTAGAAAAGAAATTTTAATGGAACACATCACTGATACATGTACCACATGAATGCATCGTGAAAATGTTATGCTAAATGAAGGCAGTTAATACCATAAGACTACTGAATGTACAATTCTTTCTATCTGAAGTTCTAGAAAAGGCAAACTTTCCTAACAGAAAGCAGGGTCATTGTTGCTAGAGGTAGAGTCTGGGATGGATTGGTTACAGACGCAGGTGAAGAAATTGGGGGAGTGGGTATTAGAAAGTCTTCCTAGCTTGCTTGTGGTGGTGGTTACAAGACCTTAAAATAGCCAAAGACCGCCACCTTAAAATGAATGATGTAAATTATACCTCAGTTAACTGGGGAAGAAATAAAGTGGAGAAAATGACCATGTATAATTTTTTTTAATTGTTAAGAAATGAAAACTATAGACTTTAAACATATTAAGTAAGAAAATCAAACAAGCTGTCAAATGGATGCCAAGAGAAAATTAGTGAGCTGGACAGCAGTAATGATGAATTTACCCAGAATTCAACCTAGTGGAATAAAGTGTTGTTTTGTTTTGTTTTAAGGAAAGAACAGTTAAGAGACCTGTATGACAGATTTAGAGACTACAATACATATATTTTAGAAATTTTATTAAAAAGAGCAGAAGAGAAATAACAGGAAATAAATATTTCATAAGAACATCACTGAGAAATTTCTAGATTTGTAGAAAGACGTGATCTTTCGAGCAGTTCACTCCAAATTCTAACCAGGGCAAATAAAAATAAACCCTCAGCCACACACATAGCTATGAAATGGCAGAACCCCCAAAATAAAAAGAACATCTTTGAGCTAACACATTAAAAAAAAATAGATTGCCATCAAGCTCTAACACCCTGCGGACAAACTTCCAATCGGTGGTAATGAAGTCTCATCTTCAAAGGGGCCAAGGCAAAATAATTGTCAAGTCTGAACCTTGAGCACTTTGAGAACTTCTTCTGATGAGAACACAGAACCAGGACGCTTTCTGCTTTTTAAAGACTATGAGTTTACCAAGTGCGGGTCATGGAAAGAGCAAATTAGGAATGTTCTTCTCTTTGGCGAGAAAAGGAAACCTGGAAAGGGCCGGATAGGGAAACATTGGTAAACTCAGAAACGGGTCATTTGATTGAATCAGCCATTGACTGGGAAAAATGACCATTCTGTGTTTTAAAATAAAAGTTTCCATAACAAATGGGCGTAGCAGCCTCTTTTCCGTTCTGGAGGAGGAGGACAGCACCACACAGCAGAGTGTGAGAGTCTAGAAAACCTCGTACTGACGCAGGGCACAAAATGCACAAGTAAAGACAGACACACAAAAATTTGTTATGTGAAAAATTGACCTTCATGGAATTTTGGTGGCTGTCTGGTGGTACCTCCATCTTCAGGGAGGGGTCTCTGTGTAATGCACATGTGGGGCTTCACTCCATGCACCCCATTATTTTGTTAATGTTTTATTTACTTTTGAAGGGAGGAGCAGAGACAGAGGGGGACAGAGGATCCGAAGCAAGCTCTGCACTGTCAGCAGTGAGCCTGACATGGGGCTCAAACCCACGAACCCTAGATCATGACCTGAGCCCAAGCAAATCTCGCAAATGACTGAGCCACCCAGGTGCCCCTCAAGTGTCCTTATTAATGTGATATTTTTCTTTGGTGCTTAAACTGACCACCTGAGCTCCGTGAAGACTTTGGACACTAGAATCAAAACTGGATGGTGTCATTCATATTTAGCATAACTGAGGTGTGAATTTAGGTACCAGTGCTAGATGGGCAAACTCACTGTAGCTGCCTCTCACCTACATCATCTGCAGTCTCCTGTCGCCTTTTTGAAA
Source organism: Helogale parvula (assembly GCA_004023845.1). Classification (NCBI taxonomy): domain Eukaryota; kingdom Metazoa; phylum Chordata; class Mammalia; order Carnivora; family Herpestidae; genus Helogale; species Helogale parvula. The sequence goes on from PJEM01011424.1 coordinate 5,740, forward strand.
TGTATGTTACTTTCTGAAACTTATTTTTGCTAAATTTTGTTGCTTTGTTGTGCCTGACAAATTTCCCTGTTTCTTAATTTTTTTTTTTCTGAATATCTCACATACAGTTCAGGGGGAAGCACATAAAAATTTCAGCTCAACCAATTACCACTTATGGAGCAAAATCATGTAACCATCTCCCACTTCTAGAAATAGAACATCAGCCGCACCCAAGAAACCGCGAGGGCCCCTCCTTCCTCCAAGGGCTGCAAACCCTTTGCTTCCATCACGATCATTTACTGTTGCCTGTTCTTGTCCTTTTACATCTATCCAGTCCTATTAGACATGTTGTTCTGGGTCTGGCTTTTTTTCACTTCGTCATATGTTTGTGAGATTCATCCCTGTTGCCATGGGTTTATTGTTATTGCTGAGTAGTGCTATGTGGTAGGACTGTGCTATAAGATATCCAGTCTTCTGTTGGGCAAAAGTACACATTTTTGGTGACTATGTGAGTGCATTTCTACAGGGCTGTCACTAGATGTAGATTTTCCCGGGACATCAGGTACACATACGTCGGCCCCGGTTGATAACGTCGGTTCTCCAAATGCGATTTTGCCGATGTTTGCACCCACCAACAGTGCCTGAAGTTCCAGGTCCTCTACATTCTCGGTAAGATTAGTTGTGCTGGGATTTTAAATCGGGCCATTTTAGTGTGTGGCTCATTAAGTTAAGTAACTGACTCTTGATTTCAGCTCAGGTCATGATCTCATGGTTTGTGAGTTCAAGCCGCACATCGGCCTTCTGCTCTCAGCACAGAGCCCTCTTTGGATCCTCTATCCCTCTCTCTGTCTCTGTCTCTTTCTCTCTCTCTCTCTCTGCCCCTCTCCAACTTGCTCTCACTCTCTGTCTTTCTCAAAAATAAGTAAACATTAAAAACCAGGGGTGCCTGGGTGGCTCAGTCGGTTAAGCATCCAACTTTGGCTCAAGTCATGATCTTGTAAGGAAGCAGGTCTGAAAGTGACTCCATGAGACAATAGAAGGGCACACATTGCCCAAGGCAGGAGGGACCACCCTTGTAACACCCAATCAGGAAAGACCAGCAAACATCTTTAACACTTCTAAGGGCAGGCCTAAAGATGGAGGCTAAGACTAGTCACGTCCTACGTTAGGGTCCTGGGCCCACTCTGTGATTGGTCAATACTCTAAATGTTGTGATTGGGTCCCGCCAAAAGTAACAGATACTCTAGGCAATGTGAATGGTTAAACCTGCTGTCAATAATATTGTATAATAATGATTGGATCACTGTACCTGTGTCACAATTTCCTGTAACCCCCCCTTCCCAAACTCATAAAAGCCCTACCCTGCCTTTGTTCAGGGCTCTCAGCATGGATCCACTGCGTTGGTAAAGTCTGTGAGCCCGAGCTTAGGCTCGGCCAGCCTAAGCCCGTAATAAAACCGCCCTTTGCTTTTGCATGTGTGATTCGGTCTCCCTGATGGTCTCTGGTTTTTGGGGGCGATATAAAAATCTGGGTACAACAATCTCACTATTTGTGGGTTCAAGCCCTGTGTCGGGCTCTGTGCTGACACCTACCTCAGAGCCTGGAGCCTGCTTCGGATTCTGTGTCTCCCTCTCTCTCTCTGACCCTCTTCCCTTGCTCATGCTGTCTCTCTCTGTCTCTCAAAAAAGAAATAAAAAGACTTAAAAAAAAAACAAAAAAATTTCAGGTTTCAGGAAAAATTGCCACTCTACAAAGAATTCTCATATACCCTTTTCCTAGATTAGACAAATGCTAATATTTTATCATTTTTCCCTCATTTTTGTCTCTTTTCTGAACCATTTGAAAATAAGCATTTAGTTTATCTCTAAAGACTTCAGTGTGTATTTCCTAGGTAACTATAGTACCATAATAAGAGTTAGGAAATTTACCCAGGTTCATGATAAAAGTTAGGAAATTTACACAGATTCTGTGCTCTTTTCTGTGGGTGGTACTCAAGTTTCACCAGTCTTTGTAACAATGTTATTTATAGCAGGAGAAAAAAATGGTTTTGGTCCTGGTTCCAATGCAGGATCTTCCAGCCTTATACTTAGTTACTATGTGTCTTTACTCTCCCTTGATCTCTACTCCTCATGCTTTATATTTTATAGTAACATTTTAAATATTTTATTTTATTTTATTTTAATTCCAGCATAGTTAACAGTGAAATATTGGTTTCAGGTGAACAATATAATGATTTAACACTTTCATACAACACCCAGTTCTTATCACAGTGAGTGGCCTCCTTAATCCCCATCACCTATTTAACCCATCCCCCCACCCACCTCCCTCTGGTAACTGGCAGTTTGTTCTCCATAATAATAATCACACTACTGGGTTTTTACCTCTAAAATACAAAAACACTAGATCATAAGGATACATGAACCTCTATGTTTACAATAGCCAAATTATGGAAGCAGCCCAAGTGCTTACACACACACACACACACACACACACACACAAAATGGAATATTATTCAACCATAAAAAATATTGAAATCTTACCATTTGCAACAACATGTATGGGTCTAGAGAGTATTTTGCTAAGTAAAGTAAGTCAAAGAGAAACAAATACCATACGATTTTACTGGTATGTGGAACTTAAGAAACAAAATAAACAGGGGGCACCTGGGCGGTTCAGTTTGTTAGGCATCTGACTTCAGTTCAGTTCATGATCTCAACATCCGTGAGTGTGAGCCCTGCGACAGGCTCAGAGCCTAGAGCCTGCTTCACATTCTGTGTCTTCCTCTCTCTCTGCCCCTCCCCTGCTTGCACTGTGTGTGTCTCTTTCTCTCAAAAATAAATAAACATTAAAAAATTTGTTAAAAAGAAACAAAATAAACAACCAGAGAAAAAAGACAAATCATAAGCTGACTCATGTTATCAACATTTTAAAAGAAATTAAAACTATTATTTGATAGAAGATCCCTTGAATGGATTTACCTGATATTTCCTTATAATTTGATCAAAACCATCCATTTTTGGCACTAATTACACAAAAATGATTATATTCCTCTCATATATTGTAATATTGCATATACTTATTGTATTTATTCCTTCCTGATCAGGAAGACAGAACAAGCTGTCACAATCCTGGTGAAGTTGACTTTGATCACACTGACTGAAGAGCATACTGACAATTTTCTCTACTGCAAAGTTAAGGCTTATTTCTCTTTGTAATTGACAACTGTTCTATGGAAGGACACTTTGAGACTATGTAAATACCGTGTTTCTCAAAAAATTTCTACCCACTAGTTTTAGCTACCCATGATTCTTGCCTAAACCAATTATTACTACAATTCTAATTCCAACATTCCTTCTACTTTTATTAATTGGTATTCTATTGTAAGAAATACTTTTTCATCCTCTCCTTCCTTCATTCATTCTTTATTCATTCATTCATTCATTCATTCACTTCTGTTGGTATCAATTTATGGATTCTAATTCCCTTCAGTCATTATAATCCATTACTGACACTGACTTTGAATCTCAAATTGTTCCACACATTTCCAGTAGAGTCTCTCTTTTTTTAAAGCATTAATTTATTTATTTTGAGAGAGAGAAAAAGATGAGTCGGGGAGGGGCAGAGTGAGAGGAAGAGAGAGAATCCCAAGCAGACTCCATGCTGCCAGCACAGAACCCAATGAAGGGCTCAATCTCACCACCTGTGAGACCATGACCTGAGCCAATATCAAGAGTCAGACACTTCAGCGACGGAGCCACCAGGCACCCCTCCAGTAGAGTCTCTTAAAGCTGGCTCTGTGCCCTTTAGAAATGTCTCCATCATGCTTTGAGCAATTCCTTCTTTCCTGAACAATAATATGTTCTGTATTTGCCTTTTATTTTTCCAGTTTCACTTAGTGATCCAAGGAGACTTTTTTCTTTTTAATGACAAATATATTTAGAAATCAAGATCTCGGTACTAAGTGTATTTATTGCTTCTGGAGTGTCATTGCTGTTGACTCTTAGTGGACAGAGCTAGGAAAGATAGGTAGATAGGTCAATAGATAGATAGATAGATAGATAGATAGATAGATAGATAGATAGATAATAGGTATGATGATGATAGATAGATAATAGATGATAGATAAATAGATGATCATAGATAGATAATAGATATAGACAAATAGATAATAGATAAATAGTAATGATCATAGATAGATGATAGATAGATAGATAGATAATATATACCATGAATTACCAATTCCTCCATTTCCATGCCAATTTCCAATTACTCTCCAGTAAATGGAGCTCACGTCAACTTTCCCTATATTCACATTTGTAATTGGCTTTTCAAACAATGAGAAACCTAGTTCCCACTCTCCACTACATATTTACTTACTGCTTAATCCTAGAATATACCAGAATATATAAAGCGTTCTTCCAGAGTTGCTAAGCTAAGCCACACCAAACTTCCTACCTAAAGTCCAATCTGTGTTCGCAATTTTTTGTGTTCAGTCTGAAGCTATAGAGTCAACACATTTTCTTTAAACGTTACCTGGTTTAGTTTATTTTTCTCATTCAACGTGGTTCTGTTATTCCTTTGGATTACAGAAAGTTCTTTTGTTTTACTTTATATACCTTTTGGGTCTTTCATCTCTGTTGGTTTTTAAATTTGCTGTGTATGTGAAACATTAACATAGCAGCAGAAGTCCAATGACAGAAAAAGCAACACTTGGGAAAGAAGGGTCACTACCCCATTCCTTCTGTGCTGTGTCCACCACCGCCGTCCCTTCCAACCTGCTCCACTCCATCTGCCGTGGGTAACCAGCCTCACTACTTTCTAGTTTATCCCTTCCGTGGTTCTTCATGCACAGATAGGTACATTTATGGATATCCCTTACACTCCTTCATTTTTACACAACAGGAAACATACTGCAGCTACTCTTTTCCCATTTATGTTTTAATTATTTATTTAGTTTTAAATATTTATTATTTTGAGAGAGAGAGAGAGTGTGTGTGTGTGTGTGTGTGTGAGTGAGAGGAGAGGCAGAAAGAGAGGGAGAGAGAATCCCAAGCCGGCTCCACACTGTCAGCACAGAGTCTGACATAGGGCTTGAGCCCATGAACTGTGAGATCTTGACCTGGAGCTGAAATCAAGAGTCGGTTGCTTAACGGACTGAGCCACCCAGGCGTGCTTACTTTTCTATTTCAACAAATGGTCTTGGAATTCACTTCAGTTCGTAGCATTCTTCTTCACTCTTATTTCTTAATGGCTGCCTAGTGTTTCACTGTGACCACAGACTGTTCAATTGCTCTCCTGTGTACGGGTATCAACAGCGTCTGAAACATGTTGCAATTACACATGATGGTGCATGAATGAACCCCGTGCATGTGTACTTTTGCATTGTTGGGGGTATACCTTGCAAGTAAATTCTTACAGGTGAGATTGCTGGATCATTTTTGGATATTGCCAAATGTCTCCAGAGTCATATTACCAGTTACGTGCTCGGAGGCCAAGTCCAAGAGTACACGTTTGCCCTGCCACATCTATACATTATACTGTCATGGGTTTCAGTTTGTCCATCTGATAAAAGAGAAATGATACATCAGTGTGGTTTTAACTTAAAACTCTTTTATTAGGAGTAAGGTGGAACACATTTGCTATATTTGGTGGAACTCAAGAGTGAGATCAGCTTGGCTTGCTGATTTTTAAAATTACTCTTCGGTTCCCTTAAACTTCCTCTATTTCTTTTATAGAAATTGATGTGTTTGATCTTTCTGTTTCCAGTGTGTATGATTTTGGTAAACTGTTTAGTCCTAAAAAACTATCAGTTCCATCTAGGTTTCCATTTTCTTTCTAAAGAGGTTTGTAAAATCATATTTTGTATTTTAAAAAAAAGCCTTCCGTTTCAATGTCGTTTTCTTTCTTGTCTCATATTTTGCATGTCATTTTCTATTCTTTCCTTCCTCTCCTTTTTTTTTTTTTTTGATGAAGCTGGCTAATGCTTTGTCCATTTTGTTCATTTTTAAAGAAATAAACATTTTGTTGTAGTGATGAATCTGCTTTTCTATTTACCTCATTAATTTGTGCTTTGAGCTTTGTATTTCCCCACTTTGTCTCTGAATTAGTGAAACTTATTGTTCTTCTAAGTTTTGGGGTTGAAAATTTAATACATTCATTTTTATTCTTTTTTTTCCATATTTGTGTTTAAGGTAATGAATTTTCTTTGATAACTGATTGTGGGGTGTTTTCATGGTCACTAATTTTGAGAGATGGTGTACTTGCTGTTTGTATTTCCCCTTTCACCCAATAGCTGGCTGATCATGTTGCCTTGAGATCAGACAGTGCTATAATAGTTCCATCTAACAGACCTTGATAGTGTTTTCTTTATAACCCAATGTATGATTATTTTGGTCAATGTTGTATGTTGCAAGGTTTACTCTCTAGTATAAGGATATAAACAATGACACGCAAACAATGGCATGTATTGATTCTGTCATTTAGATCTTGTGTATCCTCATTTATTTTTTCTCCACTTGGTCTTCCTTTTATTAAAGTCTACTGTTTGGGGGCACCCAGGTGGCTCAGTCTGTTGAACATCAGACTTTTGATTTCAGCTCAGCTCATGATCTCAGGGTCTTGGGTCTGAGTCCCACATCGAGCTCCATGTTGAATGTGGAAACTGGGATTCTCTCTCTCTCTCTCTCTCTCTCTTTCTCTCTCTCTCTCTCAAATAAAATTAAAAAAAATTTTTTTAAAGAACAAGAATTGGGTTCTCCCATATTAGAATGTTCCTGTTGCCTTGGACCTCCTATAGTTTTCACTGTATACAGGTGTCTGCTATGTTCCTCGGCCTGTAGATGTTGTGAACAGTGGTGTCCTTCTTAGTCAAGTTTCATGCTTTTGGACTTGAATTATACTTTGCTGACATCATGATTGTAATCTTGGCACTCTAGTTTCCTGGTAGGAAAAAAAGATCCCTTTATTTTTAGTCTTTCTGAGTCACTCCCTGTTTTGGTGATAAAGGAGGGGTTCTTGTGTACCAGACTTGTATCTTGTTTTGTGAGCCAAGGTTAAAATATTTTTTAATGAGTCAATTAAGCCCATTCACATGCATTAATAGGACAATTATGTTTGGTCTCAACTCTGTCATATTATTTTGGTTATAATTGCATCGCATATTATGCTTGTTGTTTCTTTGTATGATATTTTGTCTTTGTACCTTTGTTTGGACACAGTTTTACGACTTAAGATTTGTATTGTGCTTAAACTTTTATTAATTGGCTTATTCTGTTTTTAATCCCCTTATTTGATCCCAGTTATTAAACAATCAATGAGATTATTGTACTCTCCTCTTTCCTTTTCCTTTCTCAGCCCCTTTGAGTTAGATTTAGGTTTACAATTAAAATGTATTAAATGCGGGGTGCCTGGGTGGCTCAGTCCATTAAGTGTCTGATTTTGGCTCATGTCATGATCTCATGGTTCGTGGGTTCAAGCCCTGTGTGGGGCTCTGTGCTGACAGCTCAGAGCCTGGAGCCTGCTTCCAAATCTGTGTCTCCCTCTCTCTCTGCCCCTGTCCCACTCACTCATGCTTTCTCTCTCTTTCTCTCTCCCAAAAGTAAATAAAAATTTAAAAGTTTTTTTTAAATGTTTTAAAGGCTCACCTCCTGACAGCTTACAAAGTCTGCCTGGGTTATCTCTTGGTTGAATGAAGTTTACCTGCTAAGAGGTCAGCCAAGAAGACTTTATGGAAACAGTGTCCCCTGATTTTTGCATGCTTCAAACTTTTTCTACAATCCTGCTATTTGTGGAATAGCTTGGGTGAATATAAAATACAGGGTTTGCATGTTCTTCCTTGACTTCTTAAAAATACAGCTCCATTATTGCTTTTATTGGATTTTCCCTTTAAGCTGCATGCTACTCCTCTAATTCTATTGTCCTTGAAGTTATTTGGTCTCTCGTCCCAGAGGCCTTGGCTTTCTTTTTTGTGTTTTAATAAATAATTTCATTAGCATATGTGTCAGAGCTGATGGTTTGGGTTCAATTTTCTTAAGTACCTGTTGGGTCTTTTTAGCATGAAAATTCAGGTTTTCCTTCATTTCCCAAAAGTTTTATGGATGTTAGGTTTAAATAGTAATTCTTTCCCATTATTTACCTTTCCCTCCTGGGGACTTAAGTTGCATATATAAGTGCATGTTCTTTACATCTTTCATTTCAATGGTTCTCTGACCCCCTTTCCACCTTCTTTGTCTCATTCTCTTCATCTTTGCTATCTTCCTGTTTCTCTTCCTTGTCCTTATGTAATTTTTATTTGAATCTCTCTTTCCTTAAGTACTTAAACTTAGTCTTTATTACCAATATGATTTTATCTTTTCCTTCTGTCCTTTCCCCAAAACTCTTCGGGTGCCCCAGTTGGTTAAGCATCCAACTTTGGCTCAGATCATGATCTCACGGTTTGTGAGTTTGAGCCCTGAGTCGGGCTCTGTGCTGACAGCTCAGAGCCTGGAACCTGCTTCGGATTTTGTGTTTCCCTCTTTCTCTGCCCCTCCCCTGCTCGAACTGTTTCTCTCTCTCTCTCCCTCTCTCTCTCTCTCCCTCTCTCTCTCAAAAATAAACATTATAAACTTTTTAAACAATAAAAAACCAAAGTAAAACAAAAATTCTCATGTTGTTTCCAATGTTCTGTGCATTTCATTCTTAGTTTTTAAATTTCTGATTCCAGATGAACTTCTTTGCAGACCTTCAACACTTCTCTGGGGATACTTAATTCAGTTTGGAGGGTTGAAACACATTTTCTTTTGTGTTGGGGTTCATTGGGGGGAGTCGGAGGAGTGTATTTTCACAAATTTAAGTAATTCTCCTGTTGCATTTTCTTCTTCTGATGACATTGTACCAACGAGGAGGGCTTGCACCTCTGTGTTGAGGAGACAGGGCTGGTGGTTTAGGACGTTTGTGACATTCCTAACTGAAGATGTTTTCAAGGTATGTTTTTTTCTGGAAAGCCATAATGGAATTTTGTTACACATCCTTGGACGTTTTTTTTTTGGTGTTTTCTGTTTTCGTCTGGTTTGTTTTGGTTTTTGATTGGGTTTTGTTGTTGGTGGTGGTGGTGGTTGGTTGGTTGGTTGGTTGGTTGGTTTGGTTTGCTTTTTTTTTTTTTTTTGTCTTGTAAGATCTAAACTTTCTGCCTATTGCTAGTTTTGTCCTTCAAAATTCAGTTTTCAAAGGTAGCCTATCCCTTTCTTTGTACTCCCTTATCACTAGGAAGTGCTGCCTTTCCAAGATGGTCTCTTTAGGTCCCAAATATCCCCCTAAGTCCTTTTCCTGAGGCCAGTGCCCTGAAATCATCATGTTCTCTTTCAGGTTTGGGGAGGGTTCTCTTTCTTTCTGTATTTCTTTAATATTTATTTATTTTTGAGAGAGAGAGAAAGAGAGAGAGAGAAACAGAGGAGACAAAGTGGACTCCAGCCTCAGCACAGAGCCCAACGCGGGGCTTGAACTCATGAACCGTGAGATAGATCATGACCTGACCTGAAGTCTGATGCTGAACCCATTGAGCCACGCAGGTGTCCCTGGAGAGGGTTTTATTTCTTAATTTTGGCTCTTTGAGGGTAGCTCTACTGTAGCCTTGCCTTCTCTCTTCTTTCTGTTGGGCAGCTTTTCAGGACCTTGTCTTGGTCTCTGCAAAGTCTTGGTTTGCAAGCTAAGAAAATAGCTCCACCAGAAACTGGTGGTTATGTTTCTACTCAGGAAGTATGAAGTTGTGGTGTCTTCTGTTTTCTGTGTATGCTGATAGAAGTGTAGAAGGTGTGAGATGTGTGTGGTGTTACCTGTCTGTTGTTGATTTCTACTGTTTTGGGATGTGTGGTGACGTTTGAATTTAGGCAGCCTTTTTTGCGTTGGCTTCCCCAAATGTCCTGGCTACATAATTGAAAGATGTGACCAGTGAATGTTCCTGCCCCTGAGTGCTCTAGACGGGAGACAGGGTCTGATCATCCCATCTTTCTGTATTTCCTGAGGTAATGGGACATGCTCTCTGAGGCCAACAATGTTGTGATTATTATTTTTTTAAGTTATTTATTTATTTTGAGAGAGAGGAGAGTCCAAGTGAGTGGGAAGGGGCAGAGAGAGAGAGAGAGAGAGAGAGAGAGAGAGAATCCCAACTAGGTTCCACACTGTCAGTACAGAGCCCAGTGTGGGGCTCAAACCATGAACCATAAGATCATGACCTGAGCCAAAATCAAGAGTCAGACACTTAATCAACGGAGCCAGTCAGGTGTCCCCAATGTTGTGATCACTCATCTCCAGAGCAGACAAGAAATAAATCCAATTTTTTGGTACCTATATGCTGGCTGAACTATACTAGCATTGTTCAGGGTGCCTGAGTGGCTCAGTTGGTTAAGCATCTGACTTTGGCTTAGGTCATGATCTCACAGTTTGTGAGTTCAAGCCCCGAGTCTGTGCTGATAGCTCAGAGCCTAGAGCCTGCTTCGGATTCTGTGTCTACCTCTCTCTCTGCTCCTCCCCTGCTCCTGCTCTCTCTCTCTCAAAAGTAAATAAACATTTAAAAAATTATACTAGTATTGTTCTTTCTTTCTTATTAGAAACTCTTCTCATTCTCAGAAAAACAGGAGAAGGCAAGGTAAACTCACTACTTTTATTTTACACATTCCTGTGACTTTGTCCTTCCAAAAACTACCTACCTCAGAAGTTCCACCTTTGGACTAATTTTGAACTAGACTGGTCCAATCCATTAACATTTCTATTATGAAAATGTTTTATGTCAATAAATGAAGCAAACGTTCCCTTGACTTACAAAATGATAAACCTTTTCCCACCGTGGGTTCCAGAATGTTAAAAACATTTATTTTGCTACAGTCTATGATAGGTAAATTAGTCGAGGTTTCGGATTAATCTTAGAAGAGCCCAGTGTCATTCAACTGGTGAACATCTGGGTGATGTGTCATCTCTTATCCCAGCCAGAGTATGAACCTTCCGTATTGTTCCTGTCCATTGTTCCGAATCCAGATGACCTTGACCCCCAGAGTAAGCTCTGAACAGCTGGTTCAGGCATTCCATGTTCTGTACCCCTTGAGCCCCAGGGAAATCCCCAAGGCTTTTCATAGCCTACCATAACCCAACACCACACACAAAATCCATTGTTTCTTTAAAGCATTGACATTGGATGATTTTATGCAAATATTTTTATACTTTGGCAAAAAATTTACTTGGGTCTCTTCCATCCTACTCATCCTTTTCTGCAGTTTGCAGAGTAAATGTTCTGTGTTTGGAACTTCAGATCAACAGACAGAATATCCTTTCAGAAAGTTGGCATTCACATAACCAGATCCCTAAAGGGGGGTGGGGAATCCCTTTAAGTCAGTCATGCTCAATTCCCTCTCTTGTAATTTTGCTTTCCTATCTGGGCCATTACAGACTTCCCTGCTGGACTTTAAAAGCCAGTGCTGATGGATAAAGCTCAGGAATGATGAATATTCCTTGCGACAACAAACTAGGAATCTAGGCAGGAAGGATCCTATTCTACAAGAACCACCTGTCATATGGGCCGGGCCAAGGATTTGATTTTCTGTCTAAGGAAATGCTCCGTTTCTTAGAATTGCTCTTTTTCTCTCTGTCTCTCTGTCTCTCTGTGTTTTTTCTTTGTCTCTCTGTCTCTCTCCTAGCCTCACCCTCTGTGTATTTTAATACATACCATTGGAACATGGGCCAAATGATCTAATAAAATGGTGTGAAGCAGGGGATTTTTACAAGGTTGTAAAGCATGTTTCATACATTAACTGGTGAATCTAACTTCCTGATGTGCTTTCTCTGCAATAAAACCAAACACAAAGAGAGGGAGGCATTCTTAGAATGACAAGTGACCTCGTCACAACATCAATACGAATTCAATCTCAGCAATCTTATTTTCTGTGGCAGCATCTAGGAAAACAATCTTATTTGCTTGATCTAATCACTCTGGGGTTCCAAAAAGCATCCAGGTGGAGTCATGTTTTCTGTTAAATAAATTTGCCTTTATTGTAAAAGGCAGAATCACAAAGGAAATGCAGATGTCCACAATAAATGTTTAGCCAGACTTGATGTTGTAAAACATAATTTAAAAAGTAATAAACTAGGATCTGTTTGTCATTGACAAATGCTGATACTGTTGCCAACAGATGAAGAAATGGGCCTCTCACCAGTGGTTCCTGGTGAAGCTGATGTCCCTGGACCCCCCGGTGGGTGATTGGCAATACATATCCAATAGCCTTTTATGTTTTACATGGCTGCACCAAGCAATTCCGTTTCCAGGATCTCATTTTATTTTTAATTTTTTTAATGTTTATTTATTTATTTGGCGGGGGAGAGAGAGAGCGAGGGAGCATGAGCAGGAGAGGGGCAGAGAGAGAGAAAGAGAGAATCCCAAACAGTCTCCACACTGTCAGCACAGAGCCCAAGGCGGGGCTCAAACTCAGGAACTATGAGATATGACCCGAACTCCAATCAAGAGTCAGATGCTTAACTGAAAGAGTCACCCAGACACCCCATCCAGACTCTTATTTTAAGGAAATAATCACTGGGGCACCTGGGAGGCTCAGTAGGTTATGCATCTGACTTCAGCTCAGGTCATGATCTCACCACTCATGAGTTAGAGCCCCGCATTGGGCTCTGGGGTGACAGCTCGGAACCTGGAGCCTGATTCAGATTCTGTGTCTCCCTCTCTCTGCCCCTCCCATGGTCTCTCTTTTCTCTCTTTCTCTCTCTCAAGAAAATAAAGGAACCAAAAAAAAACCCCACATTAAATAATCATGAATATGAACAAAGATTAGGTACTAGGATATTCATTGCTTAGTGTTATCGATAACAAGAAATGATGAAAGTGAGTAAATAAAAACCATCTGAACCCCCCACCACTCCCAGAAGGGAAAACCAATATTCATTCATACTGGGTGTTGTTGGTTTAGTCGCCTCCCCTACAAAACCCCCACCCCGCTACGTTGCTTGCTCCGTTCCTCCAAGGACCTGGGCGATCTCCCTCCATCACTGTACCCCACACCTGCACCACAGCTTAGAGATTTCCACCTGCCTGCGACCCCGCCACTGATGTCCCTGCATTCACACCCACTGTCTCAGGGGAGGTGGCCTCTGCTCCAGCAGCAGGGAGGGAAACGAGAGAGACAGCACCCTCCTTCCTTCCCCATCTCCTCCACCCATCCACCCCGACCCCAACCTCCTCCATGGACTACCTCTAGACTCACCTGTGCCACATGAAATTGCTGATGATCAACTGTTGTTGTTGTTGTTTTCTTTTACCCAGAAAAACAGCAATTTCATGAGATTCTACCTGGCAGAAAAGTCTCCATCATTCCGTCCCCACGTCCAGCCAGACATTCTTTGTTGGGTTGTCAGTGAGTCTGGTTGACTCTCACATCTGTCTTCGCGGTGAGGTGTTCCTGTGCTGGTCTCACTCCTCAGCACCCAGCGAGAGACAGAAAAAGAGTGGGAATGGACGCTGGCTCTGGATTCACAGGAAGCAATCTCCAGAGCCACCAGGAGCACAGACAGAGGGCTGGAAAGATTGGCATTTACCCCTGGGCAGCCAGGGAAGGGAGTCTCTGAGGACCATTCACCCCAGGGCCCCAGGTCAGTGATGACGGAGAGACGCTTGGACATGCTAGGCTCAGGAACTCAGACTTGGTAGATTTCCCTTGTGGGGAAAGGTGCTTCATTATATGTTGGTGCAAAGTTAACAAGAGAAGAATAGACGCCAGTTACCAGATGTGAGAGAGTCATGGTGTTGGGGTTCCAGGCTCTGCATGAGGCTGGAGAGCAGGACAGAAGAAAAAGGGAGACACGAGTGATAATTCTCAGCACAATCCATAGGAATTGTTGGCTATTTGAAAATTATAATTGAAGGGGCGCCTGGGCGGCTTAGTCAGTTAAGCATCCGAGTTCAGCTCAGGTCATGAACTCACGGTTTTTCAGTGTGAGCCCTGCGTGGGGTTCTATGCTGACAGCTCGGAGCCTGGAGCCTGCTTCGGATTCTGTGTCTCCTTCTATCTCTGCTCTTTACCTACTTGTACTTTGTCTCTCTCTCTCTTTCTCAAAAATAAATACTTAAAAGTATTTTTTTAAAGTATAATTGAGGAACCAAGAAAAGAAAAAGGCAAAGCAAAACTATAAAACCAGAATTCTGGTGGTGCTACTGACGTCAATGGGTGGCTTGATTGGGGCAGGAATGTTAGTTTTATAGGATTGCGGGAACTTTCTTGCTAAACTCAGTATGATAGTCAGTTTTCAATTGGTCTACTTCTACATGGAATCAAAAAGGAAAATAACAGGGCACCTAAGTGGCTCAATCAGTTAAGTGCCTGACTCTTGGTTTCAGCTGAGGTCATGATCGCATGGTTTGTGAGTTCGAGCCCCATGTGGGGCTCTGTGCAGACAGTGTGAAGCCTGTTTGGGATTCTCTGTCTTCCCCTCTGTCCCTCCCGTTTGCACACAAACACTCTCTTTCAAAATAAATAAATAAACACTAAAAAAAAAAAAAGATAAATGTCCCAACAGATGCAGACTCATAAAAACAGAGAACAAACTGGTGGTTACCAGAGTGAGGAGGGGTTGGGGGGATGGGAGAAGTAGGTTGAGGGATCAAGACGTACACACTTCCAGTCATTCCAGAAATAAGTTGCGGGGCTGTCACATGCAGCAGAGGAAATGTGGTCTGTAGTGTTGTAGCAGCTTGGCATGTTGACAGAGGCCTTCTCGGTGGGGCTCTTTTGGCAATACAGAAAGGATGCAGTCATGGTGATGGACCCAAAATGGATAGGATATTGTATGTCAATGGTCCTCGGAAAAAGATGGCTTCCTATCTATGTCTATTTGCATCTATTTATATCTATTTATCTTTATCTCTATTATTTATCTACCTATCAATCATGTACCTATAGTTTATCTAAATGTATATTTTTATCTACCATCTCTCTTGGTCTATATACTTATATATCTGTGAAGTCATTCATATTTCATCTATCCATCCCCGTCATCAATCTATGTATTTATTCATCCGTCTCTATCAACTGTGTATCTGTCTTTGTATCCATATCACTCGCCCTTGTATCTCTATATCACTTTGTATTCATCTGTGTAATATATCTATGTACCTATTTATATCATTTATCTTTGTATCTACCTACGTATCTGTCTGTATCTATCTATCTGTGTATCTTTTTTTGTATCTATCTTTATCACTTATCTTCATGTCTACCAAAGCATCTATCGATGTATCTGTCTTTATCTCTATATCTATGTATCTATGTATCTATCTTTGTATCTACCTATGTATCTTTCCTTGTATCTATCTATATTACTTATAGTTATAAATTTATAATAATTTATATATTATTGTATATTATATATTATTATTATATATTATTGTCCATCTTTATAGCTATCTATATATCTATGTATCTGTCTTTAGATTTATGTATCTATCAATCATCTATCTATCTATCTATAATCTATCCTACCAGTTTTCTTTCTCTAATAGGATCCTGATGGACATAACAAGTTCAATTATTCTGGTCAAATCCAGGTCCCCTTTCCCTTTCACAGAGGAGACATGGTTCAGCTCGACCTCCCCGGGTTCACGGGTGGTGGTTCTCCGTGTGACAGTCAGTGAAACCCCTTCCCACGCTCACCCCATTCTAATGGAAGAGCATGTGCTCCCTCATGTGACAAGACTCTCTGAAGAAGGAGGAGATGCCGTGTCTGGGCGGTGGGAGCTCCCACACTCCTACACCTGCCTTCTGCTCCCTGTCACCGAGGCTTGTGCTCCGTGCATCACCGCACCTGGCCTAGACCTTCCTGACAGATTGCCCACCATGCCTTGCCGAGGAGCGTTCCATCCATTTTCGGCAGCGCCCGAGTGACATTGCATTTTGTCTCCATTCCCCTGCTATCAACGCGGGAAGGCTCGGAAGAATAACATTTTAATGGCTTGGAAACTGTTCCCAACAGAATGATCTGAGAGAGGATTTTTCAAGGGTTACATCACTCAATGACCAAACAAAGACACAGTGTCTGGCTCCCGCCCACATGACTCCACTGTGAGCCATGTTTTCATAATGATGTAGCAGGATTCAGACACACCTCTTTTATAAGTGGTAAAAAGAATATTAGCATAGAAATGAAAGCCTGGACCTCAGAACTAGGAAGCCAGCAGAGAATCTTAAAAAACAAAGTGAGCCTTACTTAACAAGAATCGTTGAAACATATTGTGACATTAGGCACGCAGCACAATTACCTCACATGACCCTCACAGGATCCCTACGGATGAGTCCCCTATTGTCCTCATTTTACACAAGGGGACACTGGTGGCTCAAAGAGGCTGGTTTATCTGACCAGCTACCAAAGGGAGGCATGGGGACAAGGCCCAGGCACATGGGGCTCCAAAACCTCCTTCCTTCTGCTGCTGGTCCTGATTAAGCATGATTGAATTAAAGGCTAAAAAATAGAAAAAGTCATCTATCGTGAAGTCCTCTTGCATTTCTCCATGGATAGGATGTTTATCAGAGATTCTTAAAGTACAGTCTTAAAGTTTTCAAAACTCACTGTTGAGTAGATAAAGAGGATCTATTTGAATTAAACCTAATTCGGTTGTCTTTAAGGTTATTTACAAAGGCTTTTGTTTCTTTAATGGGTTATGTACTCTGCACCAGGGCTGTCTCCAACCAGCCGGACTTAGTAATTAATTCCCTTTTTTTGTTTAAAGGACCACAGTGAGTTTATATAAAGTCACCAGTCCTTGACCCTATCTGGTTCTCTATGGGAAATCACGCTTTCCACCCATGCCCTTCCTCACCACACAGTACCCTTCCTGCCCATCCTCACAGAGATGTGAATCAATTAACACCAGCGTGCTGGTGGGGGCTCACAACCCGTCCGCCGGGTGCTGGAGCATTGGAGAACAGACCTGGCAAATACCTCGAACACTCCTGGGAACTGGCAGTTAAAACTCCAGGGATATTCGAAAGCATGATCCCTTTGGGAATAATCTGAGGCTCCGCCCAATGTCTTCACTTGGCCGAATTTTGCATCTCCTGTTGGAAGGCCCTGTCAGACTCACCCTTTCTCCCCACATACTGTAGACTCCAGTTGGTTACACCAAACTTACGTTCCTGGAAGTCCTATCACTATTCACACCCATGGGCCTTTGCAATCCCCACCCCTACACCCCCCACTTCACCTCTTGTTCCTTCCTCAGGTGCTAGGAAAATGGTAGATCCAGTAGATTCTGGCAAAAATTTACTGTCCACTTATGGGGAGTGGAAGAGAGGTCCTGAGTGGCCACAGTGACTCCATAACATATTTATTGTTGAGTTCTAAATTATGTGGGTCCACCAGGCAAGGTGGGGTATTTTTTCCCCACATCGGAGGAGGCAGTGATTTTAGACCCACGCCAGCCTCTCTATCCCCAGATGTGTGTCATCTCTCAATTGTGCTACCTCTATACTGAGCTTTACTGGTTTCTTCTAAATAAGGGAGCAAAAGGGGAAGTTCAAGAAACCATAGTGTGGGGTTTAAAGTATTTCTGAAAGCATTGTAATCAAGGTAATGAGCTTTTGTTTTTCTTGTTATACAATGCAATTGATGTTTGGGGGATGATAAAAATTGAAAAGGAACAAAAAAGGCATCTGGGTGGCTTAGTTAGTGCTCTCCACTAATGGTGTGGGGGCTGCTTGGGATTCTTTCTCTCCTTCTCTCTCTCTGCCCCTCCCCTGCACGCTCTCTCTTTCTCTCTCTCTGTTCCTTCTCTGCTCACTTTCTCTCTCTCTTTCAAAATAAGTAAACTCAAAAAAAATAGAGCTGAGAGTGGTCAGGAACATTTAGAGAAATTCTGTTCTGTTTGTTCTAAAGATAGCTATTGAAATGTAATTTTATGTCTGTTCCATCTAGTAACAAGTCAGGGTATATTGTTTGTCTTTTTTTATTTATTCAGGAATTCATTTCTATTATACTTTTAATTTTTAATTTTTATTTTTCTTAATGTGTATTTATTTTTGAGACAGAAAGAGACAGAGTATGAGCAGGGAAGGGGCAGAGAAAGAGGGAGACACAGAATGTGAAGCAGGCTCTAGGCTCTGAGCTGTCGGCACAGAGCCCGATGCGGGGCTCAAACTGAGACTTCGAGGTCATGAATTTTGCCACCCAGGCACCCCCATATTATGCTTCTTTTTAATTTAATAATATATTTTATTTAATACAATATATGAAAACTCATTTCAAAATGTACTCAATAGAAAAATAATTTTATTTTATTTTATTTTTTTATTTTTATATATAGTTTATTGTCAAATTGGTTTCCATATAACACCCAGTGCTCTTCCCCACAAGTGCCCTCCTCCATGTCCACCACTCCCTTCTCCTTTCCCCCTCCCACTTCAGTCCTCAGTTTGTTTTCTGTATTCAAGAGTCTCATGATTTGCCTCCCTCCCTCTCCCTAACTCTTTTTTCCCCCTTCATGCTTTTTAAAAATACTGGTCTGCAGTGGATCAAAAATTATAATGAACCCTTCCCTACAGAGAATTGAGAATCACTGCCCTATTTCCCTTCAGCAACGAGTAGTGGCAAAGATAGTGAGCCATGGGGGGTTGTCGATAAATGCAATAAATATTCCTTGAATAAACAGGTAAAAGAAACATGAATTGAGTGAGAAATACATCATTATTTATTCAGTACACACGAGGTCAGTGTGATCTTGGGAGGGTAAGATTCCTGTTGTATGTTTCCCAGCAGGGACACAAACCCTTTGTATTACAAGTTTTCTCTGCCGTAAAAGCTGTGTTCTTAAGAGCTTGAAACGCAGTCACCGTAAAACCTAAACAAAAAGCAATTTGGCCAGCATACAATATCAATAAATTGCAGTAACTCATTTACTGAACAAGTAAGATTTGAATTCTGTTTCCCGACATAAAATAATAACAGGAATGCAGAGGAATCAAAGGTATTAATATTTTATTGGCATGTTACGCCGTTTGTAATTTAAAGCAACTGTTCTAAAGGGTAGCTGCTAGTTGTCGTGGTCTAGAATCCACCGGGACCACTCTCGGAGGATCTCAGACGCATGTTTTCAGGATACATCTTACTCGAAGGGCTGATCTGGCAAGTAAACACGGATAGAAAGTCCCACTTGGGCACCTGTTGAAGTGCACAGCGCTGATGCCAATCTCTTAATCAATTTCAGAATTCTCTTCCTTGTTTATCTTGGAGCCAACAAAACACTGACAAGAATAGCGACACTTTGCATGACGCAAGAAATGCGCTGCTGAAGAGCAACAGTGTCCAAGTGGCCTGCTCTGAGTGAAGATGATAGGCACTGATTTCTGTGCCTCTCTACCGTGTCAGTCCACAGTCGTATCAGTTACGAAGAACATGGCAGTCATGGTCCCTAAACCAATGGTTCTCAGCCTTTCACCCCCATGGCAATGTGACTGATGGCATCTGTTTATGGGACATGCTCCCCTGAGCAAGACAAGCTTCCAGAAGCGGGAACCATAACTCAAGAGAGAACAACGAGATGTGGGTCAACAATAGGATCAACAGAAGGGTGAATGTAAAGCCATGCTTGTTTTTAGTTAATCATCTGCAAACTTCGGTACTTTACGAATAACACGCTTTGACACACTTGCCACATGAGTACAACCCATCAGCATGGAACAAGTCTGGGGTTAAAGGCCATCTCTCCCTACCTCATCTAGAACCACAATGACCCGTTTCTCAGGGCTCTGGAGCCATGGTCGTTCAAGCATTCGATTCACAAGCATGTATTCCAGTTGTATTGAGTGGTGGGCTCTGAACGAGCCCTTAGGAACAAGCCATTTGTTCTTATCACCTCTGTCCTCAAGAGGCTCACAGCCGGTGGGAGAGCTGGCTAAGGAAGCCATCAATACGTGTCAGGGTAGGAGGGATAATGGATGGTGATGAAGGATGCGGGGGTCTCGGCAGCCCACAAGCCCAACTGTGATATTTGGCACTCACGAGCCACATGTGATTAAAACGTCTAGCCACAGGATGGTTTTCTTAGTTTCATTGTAATTACACGTGTGCTCTTCTGTCTCTGAAGGGCAGAGAATCTAATTAAGGTATTTTAGGGATATCTGGGATTTGTTTTAATCAGGTATGGTAAAATGGGCAGACATGGAAATGACCTTCAGTAAGGAAGACCTTTATATTCACGATTTCCTGGAAGCAAGAAGTATGGTATGTGGGGCCACACGGGGAATCACAGGATCAGGCAGGAGGCAGAGGAAGCCCAGGAAAACGTAGACAAGAACCTCTAATGTGGTTTCCATGGGTAGGAACGGGTGAGGTGGTGTGGGCAGGCTCAGAATTGGCTAGTTTGAAGAATTTCAGTGGGCCCTGGGGCACATGGGCTGTCCTGCTGTTTGGCAATAGATCCAGGGTGATTACAGCGGTAGTGGGGGTGCATCATGGCCCAGAGGGTAAGAGGCTGATAAAGGTGGCTGGAGGGGGTATTCTGATGGGTGGCTCAGTCGGTTAAGCCTCCAACTTCGGCTCAGGTCATGATCTCCTGATTCATGTATCCCTCACCCAGCCGAACTGATTCATGAGTTCGAGACCTGTATCAAGTCCTATCCTGACAGCTCGAGACCATGGAGCCTGCATCGGATTATGTGTCTCCCTCTCTCTGCCCCTTCCCTGCTTGTTCTCTCTCTCTCTCTTTCTCAAAAATAGTAAAAATTAAAAATCAAAAGTTTACAAATAAAAAGAAGAAGGTGGCTGGAGGGGTGCTCAGTCAGTTAAGTGCCCAACTCTTGACTTCAGGTCAGGTCATGATCTCGTGACTCATGAGATCCAGCCCCGAATGGGGCTCTGCACTGATGGCACAGAGCCTGCTTGGGATCCCCTCTCCCTCCTCCTCTCTCTCTATGCCCCTCCCCCTGTCTTAAAACAAATAAATTAAATCTGAAAAAGAAAGAAGGTGGCTGGAGATATTCTCCATAGGGAAGGTGTGTTCACAGACGAATCTTTTGCTACCTCTAGGAATTGGCCAGCCCTCGGAGCGGTGGTGTGCCTCTGGGGTCAGCAAGGCCTCAGATGCCAAAGGAAACCCGTGAATCACAAAACTTTTTGTCACCTTTGCCCATCTCGGAGGGTGCATGCGTGCACAATGTTGTGAATACCTGATAATACTTGCAGGACCTAAATAGGAGACTATATTCCTTCAGCTCAGCTGAACTAGAGAGTAAATTTGGAAGTGCAAAGCCCCTGACCATAGATTTCAAAATTTTCCAAGGGATTCGGGAGGGATCTTCATTTCCTTGTACTTGATTTTACAAAAACCTCATGCCCAGCTCATTTGCCCTCCCCACTAACCAAATTGCACTACCGTCTTTGTGAAACTCTACATACACCTCCACACCACTGGGAAGACACTTGGTCTGCTCTGGTGTTTCATCTTCACCGCCCCTCCTCAGGGAGAGATTATTACATTATTCACCTGAGGACATTAGGGTAAAAGGGTTATATCACTTCCCCCAAGGGTCACACAGCTGGCAGTCTGTGGGTCTAGGATCCGTCCCACAATGTCCAGCTCTAAACTTTATCCCGGCCAGCCACTCACTGTGGTCCTGCTTCAGAGGCTGAGGTGCCATCCCCCAAACCTTTTTCCAATGGCTTCTTGTGATGCCTCGTGGCCCAGTAGCAGAGGAGAACTAAAATCTTTTCCACTGGGAACCCAGTCAGCTCAGCCAACCACAGGGCTCATGCACCCAAATGTTCTGTGTTCATCTTCACGATGATGCTGGGAGGCAGACACCATCCGGTTGAACGTGTGAGGATTCACAGTTTCTGGTCACACTCCACCTACGATTGATGATTGCTCCTTGGCATTTCAGCCCCATGCCTGCTTGAGGAGGGACATTAACAT
This sequence comes from Helogale parvula, assembly GCA_004023845.1. NCBI lineage: Eukaryota > Metazoa > Chordata > Mammalia > Carnivora > Herpestidae > Helogale > Helogale parvula. The sequence goes on from PJEM01011424.1 coordinate 27,647, forward strand.
TTATTAAGTTATTTAGGTGTACCAGGGTCTCTACACACTTTATCTCCTGGATGCTTAGGTCAGCTCCATGAAGGCTATCCAGAGAAGAGTAATGGCTAGGAAGCTTGAATGGGATCACAGGAATCATAAGGGTCAGATTCTGGATCCCTCACCCAGGAGGGCCAGAAGAGAAAGGCACTTCTTTCCATGGACCAGAACATTCATTGGCTTTGAAGGAAGGAAACCCTGGTTGCCTGAGCTGTTGGCCCCACAACTTGTCCTGGAGTTTTGGCTTCTAGCTGCCCCCTGTGGGGTCCCAGACAGGCTGCTGGAAAGACTATCCTCTCCACAGTGGCCTCGAGGTGATGCCATTTCCCACCAGCAGCCCTGCCTCCTGCATTGTTAAGGGAGGGTTAGATCAACTTGCAGACAAGGACAGTCTTGGTGTCACCAAAGTTTGGGCTGGAAACAGTATCCTAGAAGTCTGGGTGGGGACAAGGGAGAGAAAAGTGGCCAAGATATATGGGAAGAAGCCAATAATATGGTGTCCCATTTGCTCCTGAAGTATTAGTCCAATATGGAAGAGAAGAAAAGTGGATTTTCCATCACTATGCAGAACACTCAACTCCTACCCATCTTCTCTCCCCACGCTGGCATGTCTCATTCGCCATTTTATAGGGTCATGGTCTGGTCCCCAAGAAATCTAATGCATATGATTAGAGATGGCCAGCCTGGGAGGCAGGACTGACGCTGACTGGGATGGGAGGTCGTGGGGGCAAGAGGATAGAGATTCCTAAACTGGCCATGACTCCGTATCAAGGGCAACTGCTCCCTCAGTCTCCAGACTATCTTCAGTGAGGCTCTAAGTATCACTGTGTCTCAGGAAAGTCCATCTGGGGAGAGTAAGGGAGACACATTTCCCTGCCAGCTCCCATCCCCTGGGTCAAAGGCTATCATCATAGGAGTGGCTATTCCACACACAGTCCTCCCTGCCCCATGGTGGGGCAGCAGTTCTGGTAAATTACCCCCCAATCATGAAAAATTATCCCACATGGGTCATAAGTTCTGGCTTTTCTTGCAAGTTTACTGGAGCCCAAAGTGGCCAGATGATGGTTGCACCCTCCAGTCCCAGGGACTCCTCACTGTGTCTCTTTTCCTTGTGGGAGCATGGCCACACTTGGAAGCTGGATCTCTAATCCAACAAGAGCTTCAGTTTACAGGGGCAGGAAGCACAGACTTCAAGAGAGTAGCCCCAGAAGAGATGGTGAAGGGGTCGGTCCACCTCTGCCCCTCACTTTCCTGATGCACGGGTTCTTGCTATCACAAACATAGACCCATATACTGCCATTGATCAACACAGGGATCAGTCTTGGAGAAAAGTGAACCATTCACACAGGGCTTTGTCCTTTGGCTGGATTTTTCACAGGTCATTGCTCTGTGCCATCAGGCAGTTGCTTCTGGGGAGAGGGTATGTAGTAGGATCAGTGGATCCTGTGGCCACGTGCTTCTTGTTGCACTTATTTTGCTGTTAAATGGGTTCCTTGGTATGTTCATTTCTTAGAACTTCTATAACAAAGTAAACCAGATGGTTTAAAATAATAGAAATTTTCCCTCATAGTCCGAAATCCAGAAGTCAACTGGGTTGGCTCCTTTTGGGGGTTCTGAGGGAGAATCTGTTCCAAGCCTCTCTCCCAGCCAACAATGGTTGGTTGTCAACAGTTCCTGGTGTTCCTTAGCATGAAGACACCTCATTCTAGTTTCTGCCTTTGTCTTCGCATGGGCTGACACAAATATGTGTGTCTGGGCATCTTCTCTCTTCAGAAGTACAGCTGCCATATTAGATTAAGGCCCACCCAAGCCAAGTATGAGCTCCTCTTTTTTTTTAAGTGTATTTATTTATTTTGAGAGAGAGAGAGAGAGATGGGAAGGGCAAGAGAGAGGGAGAGAGAGAGAATACAAAGCAGGCTCCGCACTGTCCGTGCAGAGCCTGATGTAGGGCTCAGATTCAAAAACCATGAGATCATGATCTGAGCCAAAACCAAGAATTGGATGCTTAACCAACTCAGTCACCCATGTGCCCCAAGTATGAGCTTCTCTTAACTTGATTAGCAAAGACCCAATTTCCAAATAAGGTCACGTTCAGATAGTGGGGATTAACAACATATCTTTCAGGGGCCACAATTCAACCCATAGCCCTTGGTACAGGATATCATATCAAACAATTAGAAACTCTGTGAGTCTTCAGTTGGTGATGCTGGTGGAGACACTGGAGGAAGGCAGACTCACATCCATGGTAATGAGGATCCTACTGGAGACAAGTTGATTTCCTCTCCAAGGTAGACAGTGTCCATGCCATTGACTGTTCACTACCTGACAACCTCATGTCCTCAAAGAAGAGCATATTTGAAAGCCAGCACTGAGTATTGCCACTGACAATGTAGGCTTTGCACTTGAGCTGTCGCTGGTTAAGACTTTGTGAGACTTTGGAAGAGAGTTCATGGTTTTGAGCTCATTCAGAGCTTCTAACTCTATTCTCATGGCCACTCCATTCAAGGGGAGCCACAACGCAGCAAGGGATGGTCAAGGACAGAGCCTGGCTGACAAGCCCAGTGTGAACCATTCTGTGCAGCTGTGGTTGGGCGCTTCCCTGGGACACATGATCTCTGGTGGGTGTCAGCGGGAGTTGTGAAGATATGCATGCACTGTAGGAGCTCTGCCCAGCTTTCCTTGCCCTTAGTACTCCAGTCTTGCCCCTTCCCAGGCCCTGGCCAACTAGCAAAACCCATTTACCAAAGTGTTGGTATCTGTGTACACCTGTATGCCGTAGGATCCGGACCTTGTATCTCACCCTATGTAGTGAACAGCCACGTTCTGCCCACAGCTCTGCCCTTGAGGAAAATGTTCCTTCTCCCTGATCTTAGCTCCAGCCCAGGTGGGGCTGAAGGGTGGTAGTAGTCTATTTTCATCTACCAGCAGCATATGGCACCAAATCACCTCCAAAACGAGCCAGCTTAAGATGGTGCCCAAGGGAGGAAGCTGCGGAAACATGTCTGACTCCATGCTCCTTCCCCCTCTGATCTTGGGCAGGTGTGAGCCAGGCAGGATTCCTGGTGCAAGAAGGTGTACTGATGTGGCCCAGCCTCTGCATGTCCAGGGCACAGAGCGGTGTGGAGGGGAAGAGAGTAGATCTGGAGGGGCAGATGGAAGAAATCCAATATGAAGAGTAAACATGCCTGCTTCCCCAGAAATGGACATTTCCAGAAGGGGAGTATCCAATTCTTGGTCCACACATAACAGCTTGTTGTCTCTTCCAGAGCTGATGAGTCCAAACACACATAGCTGGTCATGGTCCCCCAGAGCCTCTCCTGAGGGACACACCAGACACCCCAGGCACCCAACGTGACAAGTGTCAGGACTCCGACAAAGATTGCTGGCAGATGGGAAGAACGAACATTCTGCCACATTAATCCCAAGACTGAGGCTCATTCCATGATCACCTCACACACTCACACATCTTGTGGCCACACTGGAGGCACAGAGAGGGTAGGGGCTCTGACCTGACTCCTAAGGGAAATGGATTCTGAAAACGTGAAATGAGACACCACGCCCAACAAAAACTCTATTGTTAAAAAAAATTTTTTTTAATGTTTATTTGTTATTAAGCGACAGAGATAGTGTGCCAATGGGGAAGGGGCAGAGAAAGAGGGGGACATAGAACTTGAAGCAGGCTCCAGGCTCCAAGCTTTCAGCACAGAGCCCAATGCGGGGCTTGAACTCACAAACCATGGGATCATGACCTAAGCCAAAGACAGACGCTTAACTGACTAGGGGCCACCAATTTTTTTTAAATGTTTATTTATATTTGAGAGAAAGAGTGTAAGCAGGGGAGGGGCAGAGAGAGACAGAGGCAGAATCAGAAGCAGGCTCTATCCCCACCTCCAAGTCCTCACAACGCTTGTGTGATATGGGATCCACCTTAGACATCCAGTGACTTAGTTCTCTGACTTGTCTGACAGGAGCCGTTTGTCTGTCTGCCCCAGGGCCTTTGTGCCCCTGGGCCACTCCATCAGCTGGGTGAGGGATACACGCAGGCCTGGGGTAACCACCCTGCAGTCTGGAGCTCCTGGGCTCAGGCAGGGACACAAGCACCCCCCACCCCCAGTCTTCTTTCCCCACATATGAAGTCAGGCCTCTGGGATGGTGGATGGAGAAGGAGATGTGCCTTGTCTGCATCTGACCCCGGACTCTGACAAATGTCCTAGCACCGTGAATGCCCTTCCTTCATCTCCACTGGCTCCCCGCAGGCATACGCACAGTCAGACCCACCTCTGTCACCCAGGATGGGCTGGAGCATCTTCTCCACGGTTTCCTCCAACCTCTCTTTCTCCTCTCACATATTTTGCAACAGCTGCACACCAGCAATGGCTTCCTGAGGATGCAAGCTGATTGGTCTAGTTAACCATCTGGAAGTAAGGTGGACAGTAATAGACAACATGAGTGGGCACAGAGTGAGCGCAAGGCAACACGGTGTGGCACCCTTAGCGGCAGGGATGAGAAGCAGGGAGCCGAGCTCTCTGGGGCGATCCGGAACACCCATGTGTTAGCACAGAATCACCTGTCATGGGTGATGGGGGGCAGTTGCAGGGGGAGGAGGGGAAGTGAACCCAGCCTCTCCAGCCCTACCCAGACCTCTGCTTTAGCATCTCTGAAGGATGACAGGGAGGAAGTCGCAGCCCTTCAAATCTGGAAGGACACGCCATCAGGTACAAGGACTGGACTAGATATTGCAGCTGACCAGGGACCAGGAGTCAGAAGGAGAAATGGTCCCTCAGCTCACAGCGGAAGATGTCAGCCTGCGCGGGCCAGGGACGCAGGGTTGTTCTGGGCATCATGGAAATACAGCATTTGTTACTGGGATTAGTCCCAACTGGGATATGCAGAAAGGTGAGATCATGTAGGCTTGGAAGGGCCTTAGGCACAGGCATGAGCACACAGGGGGAGCCTTTAAGGAAACCCAAGAGGCCATTACCACCCCCAGCCCACAAGGCAAAGGGTACAAGGGGCTGCTGGTGAAGGTGCAGGGAACACATGCCCGTGGGAGCCCCAGCCCCCTGACTGCACAAATTTCTGCTGCCGAGCCTGGGCCACCCTTGGCCAGCAGGGCCAGTGGGCAGGGAGGAGGGCTGGGTGCCAGCCTCACAGATGGGGCCCCAGGGTGTCTCTGCACCTGCCTGACCCCACGACCAAACAGGATGATCTTCTCAGAGGAATGGCAGCTGCTTCACTCCTGCCATTCCAATCCCTCACAAGTTTCCCTCTTGGCCAAATCTAACCCAATACTGTCCTGGAAAGAGATCCCAGGACACACCATCCTGGTGTGATCCAGCACCCAGGGTCACTGCAGGTCACAGCAGAGGAGCTGAACTATTAGTGGGAGAATTGGATTTAGAAGCCAGGGTCTGCAAGTCTGAGTTTCTGGCTCCCATGATGGGTCAGATCCATGCACCAAGAGCGCTAAGTGGCCCACCTGAAGACATGTTCCAAGTTCAGTGTCCAGACTTTGTTCTCACACCCGCACACACACACCCCGGGACTCCCTCCCTTGCCTTCCTGCTGTTGGATCACTGCTGCCTTGTCCTTCTGACATGGGAGGCCGGCTTCTTTGTGTTCTGTCTTCAGGGTTCAGGAATGCCACCAACAATTCTGTATCCATGTGCCACCCAGAAAACTACCATCACCAGCTTAAATATCACCTCTTCTGCAGGGCTTTCCCGACCCCCGCTAGCTGGGTGATCACTGGCTAGGTAACACTTCTGACATTCATTAGCCACACCGCCATGTATCACAGGTACAGGCATAATTTACAAGCTCAGCACATACCGCCTGCCACCCTTTCTCTGTTTATAAGGAGAGACCTCACTCTCCTTGTCTTTGTGCACTCAGTGCCCAGGACAGAGATGGTTATGTTGCTTAATGCCCAGAGATGAATTTCAAGGTCATGCACAGCTTTGTTGCTTAATTTCAAAGGCAAATAGTTGGAGCGGTCAAAACTCAGCCTGTGAAGGAGGCATTGGGGGAGATGTTTGGGGCGGTATTCAGACTTTCCCCATGCCTCCTACTCTCCGGGTTGGGGAATTGTGGAATAGAAGTGAATAGACCCACACAGGTGGACCAGCAAGATGCAAACCCATGATCAAATTCTGCTTCTGCTTTGCTCCCATCATCCACCCCCACTCACTCCCCTTCCCTTAAAGGAGCATCTGTGTTACATCAACAGACACCCCACCATTCACTGGGGGGACATGCAGGAGCCACCATGAGCCTTCCGACCTCCATGAGCACGTGCCTCCTGGCAGAACAGGTGATCCGGTCTGCAGTTCGACAGAGCTGAGGCCAGGTATAAAGGGTAAAACGAAACGGGTGAAACAAAATGGAAAGGAACCCTTGTGAGCTTGCAACGGACCAGACTCAGGAATCTGAGAACTGGTATGTAAGCTTTTCTGTAAAATAACCTCAAGATAGCCTATGCTTGAGGAAGCCACAGACCAGAAACGTTAAATCACTTTCCTTGCGTCAGTTAACAAGGACTCTTCCTCTGATACACTGTTCCCTGTTCCTTCCCCCAAAGAGTTATAGACCAAAAGACACCCTTGCGTGGTGTAGGATGGCAGTGTGAGCTTTCCTTTGGCACAGAATTGGCTTTGGCTTGCTTGACAAACAAATAAGAAGTTGTTGACGTGATTCTGAGGGTCAAAATTCTTACGTGGCATCTTCTTGGCTTCTGTCCTTTGCATCCCAGGGATGGCTTGGGGTGGATAGCTGGACCACTGCAGTAGGCAGAGGCCACGGAGGAGGAGAGGGAACACTGGAGAGGCTGGTGAGTGTGACATTGTGGAGGCCATGGAAGAAAGCTCTCCTGGCAGAAGGGTGGGCTCCCCAAAGCTGCGGAGGACCACATCAGATAGGACCTGAGGTGGGGACATGTGGACTTGGGAAAGTGGAGGCACATGTGACCTTGTGGGGAGGGGAATGGAAGCTCATCTGCAGTGATTAGGAGGCAGAGACCACACATACTGGCACCTGCTTCCAGCAGAGTACCCGGCAAGCAGAGTAGGTGGTAGAGGGAAGTGGAGGATTGAAAGAGGAATTGTTTAAAAGTTGTTTAGGATCCATTACCGAGGGATGCGTCCATGATTCATGCTCAAGAAACAAATATTGAAGAAGGCAAGTCCCTGAGAATCTGGGAGAGGATGGGGAAAGAGGCTAGGAGGCTGGGGACGCCCCAGCCACTCGCGGTCACTGAGGGGCCAGGCATGGGGATCAGGTCAGGGGGAAGCAACCTCATAGCCTCTGTTTCCTCAAAGTAGTATGAGCAGGGTCACGAGGTGTGAGGTGGGGGAGACCCGCCAGAGGGGCGCTGAGGGGAAAGAACATTCCAGCTGGATGGCTTGGAGTTTGTGGCTCCCAATTTATTTTTTAGGTTTTTTAAAATGTTTTCTTTATTTTGAGAGAGAGAAAGAGAGAATATGCACATGAAGGAGGGGCAGAGAGACAGAGAAAATCCCAAGCAAGCTCCCCTCTGTCAGTGCAGAACGAGGGCTTGAACTCACAAACTGTGAGGTCATGACCTGAGCCCAAACCAAGAGTGGGGCACCCAACGGACTGAAGCACCTGGGCGCCCCTACTGCTATTTCTAAGGTTCATCAAGAAACGCACTGGGTGGCAGGAGTGAGGAGCGGCTGGTGGGGCTCGGACACCCATGCACCAGGTGGAGTGAGGGCCCTGGCTTCCCCTCGGCATGCAAGGGGCACAGTTGGAGGGTCTTAGTTTGAAGGCAGGTCCTGAAGGACCAGGTGTGATTGCTCACAGGTGCAGTGGGTCAAATGGTGCCCCTCCCCCAAAAATAAGTCCACATCCTGAACCCTGGAATTTGTGAATGTGACTTCATTTTCTTTAATGTTTATTTTTGAGAGAAAGAGAAGGGGGCAGAGAGAGAGGGAGACACAGGATCCAAAGCAGACTCCAGGCTGTGAGCTGTCAGCACAGAGCCCGATGTGGGGCTCGAACTCATGAACTCAAAGCAAGAGTTGGACACTTAACCAACTGAGCCAACCAGGTGCCCCTGATTATAACTTCATTTTTAAAAGGATCTTTGCAGATGTGATTAAGGATGAGCTCATCTTGAATCCTGGGTCCTGCTGAGTCACAAAGAGGAGGAACATAGGGAGAAAGAAGAGGGGGCCATGTGAAGACACGGGTACAGACTGGAGTGATGTGGCCACACGCCAAGGAACGCCAGGAGCCACCAGAAGCCAGGTGAAGTGGGAAGGATTCTCCCTAGAGCCTCCAGAGAGAGTGTGGCCTTGCCCACACATTGATTTCTGATTTCTGGCTTTTAAAATGGTGAAGGAATACGTTTCTGTTGTTTTAAGCCACCAGAGTTGTGCTAGTTCCTTGCAGCAGCCCCTGGAAACTAACAGAGCAGGGTCTGAGAGATGTCACAGTAAAAATAATCGTGAATTTATTTATATGCTCCCGAGGTGCTAGACACATCCCTGAGTGGTGCCTGTATATTAATTAGTTACATCTTCCTAACATCTACATGAGGAAAGTGCCAGCATTATCTCTTCCTCAGGCTCTTGCCCAAGGTCTCCCAGCCAGCTTATGGGAGAACCAGGATTCGAACCCGGGCCACCTGTGGCCGTGACCCCCCCTTCACATGCACACTGCAGGAATAATTATGATAATCAGCTGGTCACTTACCATGACCATCAGGGGTGAGTGTAGAGAACCAAAGTTAGAGGAGATACATTAGTTTGGTTTTGAGCTTGAGCACAGAAATCAACTAGACGTTACGATTCTATGAATCCTGAACTCTTGTGGAGGTGTCTGGGCTGGAGGGGTTTGAGCTGGAGCTGTTGGGGTGGATTGTATGTAAAATGAAGTCCCTGTGTGCTCCCGAAAGCATCCAGGAAGACAGAGAAGGACGCAGAGGATGGAGCCAGGTGCGGTGGGGACAAGAGTTCGGGTGTGCTAGCTGCTGAGGCTGGCTTGTGTTTCTGGAGGTGGCCAGGCCAGCAGGGACAAGGGGACATTCTAGAACTGATCCTGATCATCCCTTCTGGAAAGGAGGGGATGGAAATAAGCACGATTCTGGAAGGTATGGGGCCCCGGGTGGCTGTGCTTTCCTGCAGATCCCCGTGCTAAGATGCTCAGGGCTTCCTTCCAAGGGAAGATGTCCTATAAGGAAAGCTCTCAGGCTAAGGTGTTGTCTGGGCGGTGGCTTTGAGCATCAGGAGGTACTAACCAGGTGCCCAGTGTCACAGGCACAGGGAACAATGTGTAAAGACACAATCCTGAAATGCCGAGGGGGCAGGGGACCACAATCACCAGATGTCACACAAGAGCATTATGTTGAGAGGCAGGTCCAGGGTGCTGCTGTGGGCAGCGGTCACCTAATAAAATAGAGTTCGGAGAGCCCCTGACACAGGCAGGGACAACATGAGTGCACCATACACTGGCTTCTCTCCTCTCTGTTTCCTCTTTGTGGTATACCTCAGGTCTGAGACCAGGAGGGGACATTGCTCGACCTTGACCTGCACTTGACAAGGGGCTTGGAGAGGATCAAAGCACATAGAAATGTTGCCTCTGTGTCCCCCTGAAGCTTGTAATCCCCAGCGTGTTGTATCTGGAGGTGGTGACTTTGGGAGGTAATTAGGGTTAAGTGGGGTCGTGAGGGTAGAACCCATGATGGTATTCGTGCCCTTATCAGAGTCTGCAAACTTGCTTCCTCTCTCCTCTCTCTGCCAAGTGAGGACACAGTCAGAAGGCTGCCATCAGACATCAGCCAGCACCCTGATCTTGGACTTCCCGGCCTCTGGGACTGCAAGGAGTAAATGTTTGGTTGCGTATGCTGCTCAGTGTGCGGTGTTTCAGTGGCTGAAAGATCAAATGTGAATGCATTTTGTACACTAGGAAACGCTGAGCTCGTTGTGCATGAGTCACGCCTGGGTGTTTGGGTTCGTTCCAGCTTGTAAATCGTGTCCTATAAACATGCCTGTGCAGATGGATTTCGGGTCGTTTCTGAGGTCTGTTGCCCGCAGCACAGATCGCCAGGACAGGGCGTGTGAGCTGGTTTATGGTTTTTGTGTTCACTCCTACTTTACGGCCTGGTTCCCTGCGTTATCTCAGGCTGTGTCAAGTGGAAGTTCTGCAAACTGGTTTGTCTTGTTTTCTTTATAAAAGTTGTCAGGGAGAAAAAGGAAAAGTTGTCTTTCTTGCTTTTTTCTTTCTTCCTCCCTCTGTCTCTCCTTCCTTCCTCCCTCTCTCCCTTCCTCTTTCTTTCTCTCTTTCCTTTCTTCTTTCTTTCTCTTTCTTTCCTTCTTTCTCTCTGTCTGCCTGCCTTTTTCCTCCCTCCCTTCCTTCCTTCTTTCCTTCCTTTTTCTTTCTTTTCTTTCTTTTTTCTTTCTTTCTTTCGGTCTTTCTTTCTCTCCCTATAACAGACATTCATAGAATGAGAGCTCTAACTCGGACGAGCTCCCTCTCACAACACGATGCACAAATACCGGAGTGATTATAAGTGATGCTTACAAGGCCCCGGTGCTCCTGTGGAGCAGCATGGCCCCCGCTATGTCACGTGGAGTGCAGGACTCGGCCTCCCCCTCTGGGAAATGGAAGGAAACGCCTACTTCTCACCACTGGTGCTTCGAGGAGCTCTTAAGTGGGATCTTCCATAAAGTTCTTAGCCTGCCATTTGGCCCACAGCAAGGGTACCATGAGTATTTATTGAGCTTTTAGACTGAAGTCTGTTGAATCGGCATTCTCTAGAGCTGCCGTCAACAAGCAATAAATGGCTAGGCTTGTTATTAGTCTCATAATCGCATCATCGCCGCCCTCACTCATACTCCATCTTGCCTTTTTTGGGCTAGGTGTTTCTTTGGGTCCCTGTGAGGCCTCTCTGAGGATCCTGGGACAGTGCATTGGACAGGGTCAATCTCCCAGTCCTGACACCCCACGGGATGCCTTCCCACCACCTTCCGAGCCCTGGTGTTCCTGAGAATGAGCTGTCCCATCTAGCGCGTAAGGGCCCCAACAGAGCAATACTGGAGCTGCTGGGGGCTAAGCCAAAGGTTGGGTAACTCTGCGCCCACCTCCTTCTCTGCTAACGTGGCTTCCAGTTAGATGTGGCGGAAGGCGTGCTGTGACAGTGTGGGACCCTGCCCCACTTGCATCATCAGAACGCGGGAGCTGTGTGACCCGTGCATACCCCCATCCGTTGACAGCCGACCAGTGACGCCCATCCAGGAAGGGAAGCAGATGGGCGGGAGGAGCAGAGAGCAACACAGCTCAAGGATGCATTGCTAGAAACCTCTCTGTAAGCAGAAACACGCAAAAATTTTCATCAGTTCCTTGGACGGGGAAATCGAAAGCACCCTTAAATGACAGAATTAAACTCAGGCATTTAAACAGTGACAACTTGATGGGGCACCTGGGTGGGCACTGAGCGTCCGACTTTGGCTCAGGTCATGATCTCATAGTCTGTGGGTTCAAGCCCTGTATCCAACTCTGTGCTGACAGCTCGGAGCCTGGAGTCTGCTTCAGATTCTGTGTCTCCCTCTCTCTGCCCCTCCCCTGCTCACACTCTGTCTCTCTCTTTCTTAAACATTAAAAAATAAATTTTTTAAAAAGTGAAAACTTTGAGAGTAAATACACCGAAATAAATCAAGATTGTGGGATTATTTTATGGTCAGTTACTTACATTTCCCTCAAATTTAAAAAATGGTGTTTAATTTAAATTTTAATTTTTATTTTATATTAAAGCTTATTGAATTTATTTTGAGAGAGAAAAAGAGAGAGAGAATCCCAAGTAGACTCTGTGCTGTCAGCCCAGAGCCCAACATGGGGCTCAATCCTATGATTGTTGAGATCATGACCTGAACCGAAATTAAGAGTCAGGACCTTAATTTACTGTACCATGCAGGCACCCCCCAAATGTAATATTTAAAAGCAAAATAATGGGGGCACCTGGGTGGCTCAATCAATTGAGCGTCTGACTTTAGCTCAGGTCATGATCTCATGGTTCATGGGTTCAAGCCCTGCATTGGGCTCTGTGCTGAAGCTCAGAGCCCGGAGCCTGCTTTGGATTCTGTGTGTGTGTGTGTGTGTGTGTTGTGTGTCTCCCTCTCTTTCTCTCTGCCCTTCCTCTACTCACACTGTTTTTCTCTCTCTAAAAAATAAAAATAAACATTAAAAAATATTTTTAAAAAATTTAAAATAACGGAGGCCACATAAAAACAAGAAGCACATTTCCACCATGGGGGAATTGATGCAGGAAACCGGCAGGCCTACCTGGGGCTCTGGCTCACCTTCACACACCTCAGGCTCCTGTCCTCATCCCGGACTCTGCTTCTGTGGTGACTATGCACGTCCCTGCTCAGAAGACCCCGCACCTGAGCCGACCCCTGGCCCCCTCCCCCGGGGCCAGCCCTGGCCCCACTCGTAGGCTTGCCCTGTGTCAGACACTGTCAGAGACACCCATGCTGCACCCCTCCCAGCTGACAAGCCTGCAGGCTGTCTCTCTCATCACCTGATGGCAGCAGGGGCCTTTCACTTCCCCTGGGGAGCCACTTGTCCCTGGGCTGGTGGGCTCATTCTGCTCCGTGAAGTGTAGCCTACCCGTCCATATCTCTGTCCTGCCAACCTGTCTCTCTGCCCAAACCTGGGTGTGCAGGTGCCGGCTGCATCAATCCCAAGGTTATGGTTCACAAAGATTCACTCTTACGCCCCCCATCCCGCCCCGATCCAGCCAGCCAGCCAGTAATGAGGGTAATGGCCCCACACATATTTCTCGAATGTGCACCCCCCATAGGGAAGGAGGGAGGAAGGAGCATCCCAGAGCTTGACCTCGTTCACTCACAGACCTGCATTTTCCCCCGACTGAACAACCCACACCCATCGGCACTCCTTGGACCTGACCTCTACTGCTGCATCTCAGAAATCTGGCATTGTTGGGTTTATACCAATGGTAGAAAGTCCCTTCCTGCTTTCCTCCTAGGTTCCTGTCCCCACTTGGAGGGGGTCTTCAGTTCCTCTCCCCACATCCCTTACACCCATATTCTCAGTCCTCACTGCCTTTGCTTCCCCCCATCCTGTTGTCTCCCACAGATTGGAGCCTCAACATCCTCTGTCCCCTGAATCCTGAACTCCCTGGACCACACCCAACCCCCGCTGTGTACCCACATCTAGACAAGGGTACCATCTGTGTCCCCCCGCTGTCCCCACTCCCGGCCCCAAGCACCAGAACCTGGCATATGCATGACCCACAGACTGCACTCTGTGGGCCTTGGCCCCTGTTCCCAATGGCTCTTCTGTCAGAGCCCTGATCCCATTTCTTGTCCCTGTTGGGGACCAGTGCCCTCCCCTTTCTCCACAGCAGCCACTACCGGACCTGGCCACGTATTCCAAGCCTACCAACCTCCACTGTCCCCATCATCAGCTGGAGAGCTCCTCACCTGCCTTTTTTAAACAGAAGATTTTTTTAAATTTATTTTGAGAGAAAGTGGGGGAGGGGCAGAGAAAGAGAGAGAGGATCCCAAGCAGGTTCAGCAATGTCAGCACAGAGCCCAAGATGGGTTCAATCCCACAAACCACAAGTTCATGACTTGAGCTAAAATCAAGAGTTGGGTGTTTAACCAACTGAGCCACCCAGGTGTCCCTCCACTGCCACTGGACAAGATAATAAAGGCCATCACATGGGAAGGCCGACTCTGGGCTCTCCCACTGTCTACCCCTGCTCCCAATCCGGATAACAGGCAGGCCTCCGCTGCTCAGCCGGGACCCCTGCCTTCCCAGGGACACTTTTCTCTCTCTCTCTCATTAGCCTTAATATCTAAGTTGCTCTTGCCTACTGTCTTTTCTTCTTTTTTAAAAAATTTTTTATGTTTATTTATTTTTTTGAGAGAGACAAAATGCAAGTGGGGGAGGGGCAGAGAGAGAGGGAGACACAGATTCTGAAGCAGGCTCCAGACTCAGAGCTAGCTGTCAGCACAGAACCAGACATGGGGCTCAAACTCATGAATCGTGAGATGATGACCTGAGCCAAAGTCGGCGGCTCCACCGACTGAGCTACCCAGGCGCCCCTACTGTCTTGTCTTTATCTGACTAGAAATGGTCTGACGTCTCTTCTGTTCATTAACAAGCAACCAGAGCCATCCTCTGGCACCTGCCCGTGTCTCTCTTTCCCCTCCTCCACCAAGTCTCCAGGAGGATGGGCTTCTGGACCGTCCACACCTCCTCTTGCGCCCATGGCCCCCATGCCGCTCTAGAACCACTGGGTCAGAAGCCCCTGGGGGCTCTCCTCACACATGCAGCTTGGAGCGTGTCCTGCTCAGATCCACACTCTGGATTTTAACTGAGGCTATATGTGGCTCTCATCCGCCAGCCTATCTGGGGGGCCTTTCACAGTGACAGAGAAGCAGAGGTGCTGACAAGGCTGTTGAGTGGCCGGGACAGGGATAAAAAGGAATGTGCCCTGACCTCTTTCTTGAACTTGACTCGCTGCCCCCCACCCCCTCGCCACCTTGGTTTCCCTAAAATCCTTTTCTTCTGGATTTTCTCTGCTCGTTCCTTCTCAGGCTCCCTGACAGGATCCTGCCAAGTGCTCGCTGTTCATGGCCTCCTCCCCCTCAGCGGAGGGAACAGCCAGGCACGGCGGTCCCGATGGGCACCTTACAGTCAGAGCTCCAACCTCAGAGCCACTCTGAGACTGCTCCCTCCTCAGGAAAATGGAGATAATAATAACTATTGCACCAGATTGTGGTAAGAAAATGAAGTAATGGTAAAAAGGGCTTAGTGCAGATTGTGGTGTCTCAGGAAATAGTGGTGATGGTAACAGTGACCCTAAAGTCCCTAAATGATCTCATGCACCCTCAGCAGTGCAGCTACTACCCATGGGCTGATGGCTTCCAAGTGTATATCTTTAGGACAGGCATCTCCTCTGCACCCCAGGCCGGTAGGAAAGTTATAAAACAGAGCTCCTCACTTTCCTCCTCAGAAGTGTTCTTTATCTCACCCTGCCATTCACAGTGAATTGCACCAAAGTCCACCCAGATCATGGCCAGGTGGTAGTAAGAGAAAAAAAAAAAGAAAAAAAAACCAAAACAACAACCTAGAAAGCAGAATTTAGTTCACTTATTGAAGAACTGATCGAAATAGCCATGAAAGACATTTTAGAGGCAACTGGGAAATTTTCTGGTGGACTAGTTGCTAGATTATATGTAAGAATTTTTGTCAGTTTTCTTGTGTATGTCTGTGGTAGTTAGACTGGTCACACAGGAAGGTGTCCTTGTCCCTCAAAGACGGACGCCTCAGTGGCTCAACCAGTTATGTGCCCGACACTTGACCTTGGCTCAGGTCATGCTCTCACAGTTTGTGGGACTGAGCCCTATATTAGGCTCTGTGCTGACAGTGTGGAGTCTGCCTGGGATTCTCTTCCTCTCTCCCTGCCCCTCTCTCACTCATGCTCTCTCATACTCTCAAAATAAATAAATGAACTTAAAAAAAAGATGCAGGCTAAAGTGTTTGGGGATAAAATATTTGGATGTCTGCAAACCTACGTTCAAATGGGTCAGAAAAAAATCCGTGCACACACACATATGTATTCTCACACACATACAGAAATGCAAAAAGCAAATGGGCCACATTGTTATAAACCACGGAATTAAGTGGTGAACGCACGGGCATTCATTATCGTAAACTTCATCTTTTGTTGGGCGCTTGAACTTTTCCATAATAAAAGTTCAGATAAAAGCAGAAGAAAGCTGTCTGAAGTGAACGCCTGTGCTGGGGTTAGAATAGGTCCCCCGGGGACCGGGACTCTGCTTCCTCATTCTAGATGCTATAATTTTCATCTAGCCGCTAAAGAGCAGATTTGCATTTATGTCTTGCTGACCTGCTCTGATCTAAACCCTCGTTGTCTTTCTCGCCCCTTGTGCTGTTCTGTAACTCGGCCCGTCCCTATCTACACAGGGGCGAAGGACTTGGGTTTCAACCCACTAAAAAGATTTCACTTTGTGTGGCTTGAACACCCTGCCTGGCTTTGTGTTACAGGCAGTTTTTGATAATTTTAACTTACTTGGCTTTATCCAAATCATTGGGAGAAAAGATGAGAAGAAGGTCAGGTTTGGGGATAAAGTTCCTGCCATAGTCCAGAATTATCCTGAGAAGCTGATAAAAAAATCTGTGAATTATATTACTGTCCAGTGCCTCTCTCTAGCTGGCTCTCTCTCTCCCTCCCTCCCTCTTTCCCTCCTCCCTTTGCTGTCTGTCTCTCTTGCCCCTCCCCTCCTTCAGAGTTACAAGAATATAGATTATTTTCAGCCTTGGAGCACCAATAAGGTGTCCTAGCATTCCTTCAAGATCCCCCACAGAAGTTCACAGTTGTCATTCACAAGGTCCTCCAGCTCCTGGATGCGGATGAGGACGCATGCACTGACCTGGTGCCATTCTGTCAGGGATCACAGACTCAAAGGTCCCAGAGGCCAAGCAGGGCGGTGGGAGAGAGGGAGCCTGAGGAGTGGAGATGCCAGCTGAAGTCAGCGGCCTGCTCAGAACCTGTCATCCAAAAGCCAGGTCCTCTGTCGCCAGGTTTTCTAATATTGTAAGACACACTGACAGCAGCGAGCCTGATGCAGGGCTCGAACACACAGACCGTGAGATCATGACCTAAGCTGAAGTTGGACATTCGAATGACTGAGCTACCCAGGCATCCCTGGGGCCCGCTTTTAATTGGAGGCTCCATGCAGGTCAAACATAACCCATCGATATTCCTGTCGGGTACCCCCGACCCTTTCTCACTCCCACCTAGCTTCATGCAGGTGCTAGTATGTCCGCTTGGAAATGGGTCCTAAGAGTTCTTTCATTGGTGTCAGCCTTCAGTCTCTCTGCCTTTCCTTGTCGCCCATCGTAACAGTGTCCCCAGGCCCCGGGCTCCAGGCCCACTCCCTCTTCATTCTTCTGCCTGAGCTCTTTTGTTGCCTCTCAGAATCTCCCAGACGCTATCCTTCTAGAAACTCACACTTCTCTCTTATTCCCGGTGGAACATGATGCCATTTTCCTATCTTTTATTCATGTGCTATTTAAATCTGAGCTCACTCAAATTCCTTGGGCTGCCTTGCCATTTTCTTTACTTGCGAGCCCTATCCCTGACCTTTTAAGTGATTCTTCCTTTTTTTTTAACCGTGCTAAGAACACTTAATGTGACATCTCTTCATCTTGCATAGCTGAAACTTCCAACAGCATCTCCTCCTTGCCCTCCCCCAGCCCCTGGCAGCCACCTTTCTACTCTCTGTTTCTGGCAGTTTGACTATTTTATTTATTTATTTATTTTAATGTTTACTTAGTTTTGAGAGAGAGAGGGAGAGACAGAGCATGAGCAGGGGAGGCACAGAGAGAGAGAGGGAGACACAGAATCCAAACCTGTGCTGACAGCTCAGAGCCTGACACGGCACTTGAACTCACAAACCGTGAGATCGTGACCTGAGCTGAAGTCAGACGCTCAACCGACTGAGCCACCCTGGCACCCCATCTAGGAGTTTGACTATTCCAGATTCCTCATATAAGTAGGCTTATGTGACATTTCTCCTTCTGTGACAGGCTTTTTTCACTCAAGTATAATGTCCTTCAGATTCGTCCATGTCATTGAGTGAGCGTTGCTCACGCCCCAGCCAGCGAAAAGCCCCGAGGACAAGGCATTGCAGGCAAAACATCAGGACCGCCTAGCCCACTGTGTCCTTTCTGTTCCTAACCAGGGCTCTCTGTGCCTCTCTTTCCACATAGGCTCTAGAGGTTTTTGTTGTTGTTTTTGTTGTTGATTCTTCCAGATTTTCTTTGATCATGTCACCTAGGAACAAAGACAGTTTTATGGTTTTTTTTCCCAATCTGTGTGCCCTTTATTTCATTTTCTTGTCTTACCACAGTAACTAGGATTGCCAGTATAATGTTGAAAAGGAGGGGGGGAGAAGGAGAATCCTTGGTTTGTACCTCATCTTAGTGAGGAAGCATTGAGTTTCTTACTTTTGAACATGAAGCTGTAGGTCTTTTTGTAAATATTCTTCACCAGGTTGAGGAAGTTCCCCTCTATGACTAGCTTCCTGAGACTTTTTACATGAAAGGTAGAGTCTGATTTTTAACACGTACTCATTCTATAAATATGGATTATCTATGACACACCAGGTTCTGAGCTGACAGTAGAAACTGCAGTCAAAAGAGAAACTCACGGGGCACCTGGGTGGCTCAGTCAGTTAGGTGTTCGACTTTGGCTCAGGTCATGATCTCACAGTTCATGAGTTCAAGCTCCACGTCCATCTCTGTGCTGACAGCTCAGAGCCTGGAACCTACTTCAGATCCTGTGTCTCCATCTCTCTCTGCCCCTTCCCCACTCAAACTCTGTCTCTCTCTCTCAAAATAAATAAAAATTTTTAAAAATTTTTTTAAAAAAATAGAAACTCATCCCTTGTCTTCATGGAGCTCTCTTCCCCTACGCACGGGCTAAGTCACTGTGAAATCTCCTTCACACATCACATACATATGCTACACATCCTCCAGCAGAGGCACTGCCTGTTTTAATGCTCATTCCATTGTATTCTTACCAAGTAGCTCCATGTTCATGGTTCTTTTCAATGATGTCCAAGAACATTTCGTCCCGCAGCGAGGTTATGGCTTTTCTTTCTGGGTCTTGCTCCTGCAACATCACCATTTGTTGTTTTGCAAGTTTCTATTTCCATAAAGGTGTATTCAGGGATCTCTCGACAGACCTTATATCCCTTCCATTTTTCCCAACCCTGGCCCATGAGTACACATGGAATTGTTAGTTTCCTGACGCCTTATTTATATAGCGGTTACCATCATCATTTCCTAGTAGATGACTTATATTACTCTTGCCTGGAGACCACTTCTTGCTGTAAGAGAGACAATTTAACACGAGTGTCAGACTCAGATAACCTTTGTAAGCTTAACCTTAATTAGCTGGGCTGCAATTAATTTTTTTAATGTATACTTATTTTTGAAAAAGAGAGAGACACACACAAACAGAGTGAGGAGGGGAGGGGCAGAGGGAGAGAGAGAGAGAGGGAGAGACAGAATCAGAAGCAGGCTCCAGGCCCTGAGCTGTCAGCACAAAGCCCAACATGGGGCTCAAACTCACAAACTGTGAAATCATGACCTGAGTCGAAATTGGACACTTAACTGACTGAGCCACCAGGGCACCCCAGCTTGGCTGCAATTAGATTGAAAGCCTTTCCTAAGCTTACATTTAGATTGAAGGCCTGGACTAGGGCAGGGCAGGTCTGACGGCTTCTTCCCTCTCGGGACATGGGTCCATTGACTAATTCTAATATTTCGGTTGCTGACTATGTGCCAGGAATGCTGGGGTTATAGCAATAAAAATGGATTAAAAGGTCAAAAAATCCCTACTCCCAAGGAACTTATTTTCATGGTGGAAGAATTACAAAAACAAAATGAAAAAGATATAGAAATACAACACAGGGAATATTGGCTGGTGGTAAGTGCTGCAGTGAAAAATAAAACAGGAAATGGAGTCAGGGGAGGTTATGGAGAAGATGACATTTGAGTAAAGGCCCAGAGGCAGTAAGGGAATAAGTGTGCTGTTATTTACGGAGGGGGGGGGGGTAGCTGTAGCTGGCGATGCAATGGGATCACTCCACTGTTTTTTTATAGAGAACACATGACAGATAAGCATGTGTGGAAATGAAGGAGGACTCCTTCCTCCCCAACCTGTCGTCTCCACCCTCCATGTTTTCTGCAACACGAATCTTGGGCACGGTACCCACTCTGGAGTCTCCAGTCAACCCCATGGAGGGTTCAAGGCCAAGTTTCTTTTCTTTCTCTGAGCTAGTACCTCCTCATGCTTTGCAGTCCCTGAACAAAGCTGTTGGCCTTGTTTGGAGCACTACAGAGGTCTCCTTGGATGGGACATGGGGAAGGACAGACAGAATATCAACCTTACACCAGCTTCAGCAAGTGTAGGCACTTGACATTTGTGAATGATTACTGAATTGAATCCTCCCAACAACTTACAAAATACAGGATGGCTGGAGATCCGATGTAGACCTTGGTGAGCAAATCACCTCCCCTTTACTTTCTCCCCTCTTGGGGTCTCATCGATCTGAGAAGGGTAGCAAATTATCAATGTGATTATGAAAAGTATGGGGCACCCTTGAGAGGTAGCTTCAGGGACGAGATGGAGCTTCTCAGTCTCCAGGTGAGACGTCAGGGCTAACAAACCCAGGATTGCCCATTTGGTCACAGGCTAAATTAAGCCCTGCCTCAGGGAGCCAACCACAAGGTGTAGGTGGAGCCGCTTATAAGCAGAAACTCTAAGCCATTAAATATGTGCTGTAAAGGCTGTCGGGATCTCACCACTATTATTCTCCTACTTAGCAGGAATGAGCAAAGGCAAAGAGGAGGAGCTTGACTTTCCTCTTGCTGGTTACTCAGGGCCAGATGGGAATGAGAGATGCATGGGAGTGAGGTCGTTGGAGGGACATGCCTGTGTGACCTTTAACGCCCACCCTACCTGGGAGACCCCACCCCTTCTCTTTGAGAGGCCCAAATTTTCATGTGAATGTGCAGAGGAGAAGAGGATTTCTACCATCCACACCCCACCCCTGCCGTAGGCATTAACTGCAGGTCAGGACAACATGGATCTCAGGTGCTGGCTGGTTGCCAGAGGTCATGAAAGCCAAGGGCAGGCAGGTGCATTCTTCCAGCGACGGGAAACTGCCAGAGACCTTGGGTCTAGAGTCTCAACTCCCGGATGGGGGAGAATAACTAGGGTTGTGATGACGTGGACAAGCTAAATGAGCTCTGGGAGATTAAACATCAGGCTTCCCATGAGGGTCTGAGGTCACTGCTGGGGGGGTGGGGGCTACATTGTGTCCCACTCCCCCGCAAATTCATGCTAACCCCCAGCACCTCAGAATGTGACTGTCTTTCAAAGTAGGATCTTTAAAGAGGTCGTTAAAATGAGGCCATTAGGTGAGCTCTACTCCAATCTGACTGGCATCCTTACAGGATGAGATCAGGACACAGACACGCACAGTGGGAGGGACATGAGAGGACACGGGGAGGAGACAGCTGTCTACATGCCCAGGAGAGAGGCCTTGCAAGAAACTACCTGGGCTGCCCACTGGCTCTCAGACTTCTAGCTTCCAGAATGTGAGACGAGATATTGTTTAAGCCGCCTAGTCTGTGGAACTTTGTTATGGCCGCCTCAGCACACTGACACATCCCCGTGACAATGATACCGGGTAATTTTTTAAAATATATTTATTTATTTTGAGAGAGAGAGTGTGTGTGTGTGCACATGAGCAGGGAAAGCAGAGAAACAGAGACAGAGACAGAGAATCTTAAGCAGGCTCCGTGCTGCCACCGCAGAGCCCAAATGGGGCTCAAACTCACATGAGCTCATGACCTGAGCTGAAATCAAGAGTCAGACGCTTCACTGATGGAGACGCCCCTGGGTAATTTGGGTTTCCGAGCAGCCTGAGGGCTCTCAAGCCCCAAAAGAGATGAACCCTCACATCAACATGCCTCAGAAATAGGGCAGTGTTTGTGCACGGGGTGGTGAATATCCTTGCTGCAAGTCTGGTCTTGCAGGCTCACTATCTCCAGCTGAATTCCATCAGTCCGGAACCTGATCCCCCTGCATGGCCATGTCCCTCCTCCCTCCGCCATCCAGGCGCTTCCTAGACTCCCCTCAGCCCCTCAGCATCCTACACCCAGCACCCCATGTTACGCCTTCTCTGCAGCCCGCAGACCCACCCGGGGTGATAAAAAGCCTCATCCTTGTTCCGGGACTGCAGCAGAGTCTCTTCAGCTGAGACTTCTTACTGATCCTCACTACTCAGTCTGGATCCCCTTGGATCTGGTAGATGTTTGTTACTGTTTGTGCACATGGGGTGATGTGACAGAGGGACAGGGGTCCTGCCGCTCCTGCATTCTGTCCCCATGGCAGACATCCCTGATTGGTCTGTCCTCCCCTGGCCATGGAGCAGAGCAGCTGAGGAAAAGGAACAGTTAGTTCTCCGTCTTGCACGGTTCATACGTGCGGAGAGAGTCAGGACCCACGAATCCTCGGCGCAGGGTGACACGTGTCCATACTGATGAGCCTGGTCTCCAACAAGAAGACAAGCATCTTTGCTGCTTGCTGCCACTGGACGCGTCCACTTGACCTTGCTCATGTCTCCATTATGTCTGGACTGCCAAGTGAAATTCTACCCGTCTCTGCCTCCCTTTGGAAATTCCCTAATTGCTGTAGTTAAACCTCCATTCCCTCCTCTGCTCAGCCAGCCCCTCAGTCCGGAGATTTCCTAATGGAAACCACTCACTTCTGTTGGAATCCCAGGGGTAATTAGCAGTCTGGGACTTGCCTTAGTGGGAAGGCAGAGCCATTGCCAAAAATGTTGTTGATGTCAACTCATGTCTTCCTTGAAGACAGCATATGAAGGGGCTGTTTCATGTTGACGGTCTCTTGTATATTTTTTGCTTTCCACATTTGTAATTTTAGGCCACAGATGCCTGGCGTGTTTAATCTTACAGCGAAGCTCACATCTAATGAGAAAAGTGTCAAGGATATTGTTATCCACCATAAAAGCTGTGAAACAGATCGCCATCTGCAATGTGCCTTCGGCTGCTGCCTCTATGAATATAGCCGGTAACAATCTGAAATTCACAGGAGGGCAAACATTTAAGATTGGAAACTTGATGAGCTTCTGCCTACCTTTAGAAAACCACAACAAAGTACATCATCATGTACTCAACATCATATCCCCATACCTCACCTGGGTTACTACAACAGCCTGCTCCTGGATCTCTTTTCCTTCCATGTCTTCCAAATACATCTTCAACAGTGCTGCCAGAATTATTTTCTAAATCATAGGCCTGGTTATACCAGCTGTTATTTAAACATCTTATGTGGCATTTTCTCTCTTCATCACTGCCAGCAGGTAGGCTCTGTGACTCAGCCCCTCTGCTGCAGCACCCACTCCCATGCCCTCATTCTAACCAGGCTAGGTCACTGGTTACTGACTCAACTCACCATACATCTCCCCATTCCATGTTGTCTCTGAAGGCCATGGTTTGCTCTCTGACTCTGTGTGGCCGCTCTCATGCATCTTATAATATTGACCCCAATGTCATCTCCTCTGTGATGCCTGCCTGTAGAATCAATTGGTCCTTTGTCTGTGTTCACGAAGCGCTATTTGTTACCTCCGCAGGAGGGCTCCTTATGTGGAATCCTAATGCTTTGTTATCAGCACCTTCCATGCAACTCTGAGCCCCTCTGTTGCAAGGACAGTGTTGTATCATGGCTGCTCTGTTCCTCAGCCCCGCCCATCCCAGCCGCCATGCTATGGGACAGTGGCTGTCCTTCCCATTGACTTGGATGTGAAAGGGGAAGGAGTGAATGAGGTTTCTTACCCGAGAGCTTGCTCTTTGACTTTGGCGACACAGAACCTTGCCATCAGGCAGGCTGTGTTTATTTCTAGGCTTGCTCTCTGTACTTTAGCTGTTTCTCCTACTGAAAAAAATAACAGCCCTGTCAGTCAGCAAGCAATTGATAGTGATAGAAGTTCCCCTTTTAGACAGTGAGTTCACTTGTTCTTAAGTCATTCTTGGCCACAAACTGCAGGCTCATTATATGAGGGAACTGTGGCATCTCTGAGAAGCCACATGCTTAGAAGTTTATAATTTGCCTCAACTGATGACGAAGGTCCAGGAGTTTTCACTGCTTATTTGAGCACGACTGGGGTGGGGACATGACAGTAAACAAAGCTTCATCTTACTCATTGGAACTGATGTGGAAACCATAGAGCAATACCTGTGCTCTAGACAGGTGCCCACCACTTGCTTGGGGCGTTGGAGGGAAAAGGAGCAATTTTCTCCAGTGAACCGGGCTCCCTCCCCCTTGAGTAGGTGCCCACTACTTGGGACACCTCACCCACTGACGTCAGCACTTCCAGTTCCAAAAGATAAACTCCCCGTCTATGACTTTTGCTAAGAAAAATGGAACATTTGATAGACTATTGGTTATATTGGCAAAGCCAAAGAAAGGTACCTAGGCAGGCTTCAGGGAGAGCTGGAAGTAGGAGATGGCCAGCAGGAAATGGAATATGGGTGGCTTTTCTCTCCCCTTGCTCCCTTAGCACCCCCTTTGGCCAAATAAGACCATCCCTGAGGTCATTGGTTCACAGATCTCCATTCAGAGACTGACTAGACTCTTCATCCTATTTCTGATGCCCAAACACACATTTGTTCTATCAGTTCCTCTCAGGAATCTACTTTGGTCCAAAAGACAGGTGCATGTGATATACAGAGACCCTATCCCCTCCGTAGGGGAAAAAGATGTGGGCTGCACAGACACCCCAAATGATGGCTATCCCCTCCTATCCTTGCCTTTCACCAAACCTTCTGGAGCAAAAAATGGGCAGGGTCAATAGAGGAGAGCAATGCTTATTCCCACCTGCTCTCCATACTCAGCCATGGTTGTCTGGTATGGGGTGAATTGTGTCCCCCTTAAAGATGTTGGAGGGGCACCTGGGTAGCTCAGTCAGTTAAGCATCTGACTTTGGCCCAGGTCATGATCTTACAGTTTGTGAGTTCAAACCCCAACTCAGCCTTTGTGCTGACAGCTCGGAGCCTGGAGCCTGCTTCTGATTCTGTGTATCCCTCCCTCTCTCTCTCTCTCCCCCTCCCCCAGTTGTGCTCTGTCTGTCTCTCAAAAATAAATAAACATTAAAAATATTTAAAAAAAAGATGTTGGAAACCTAAGCCCCAGTATCTCATTTGAAAATGTGGTAGCTGCAGATGTAGCCAAACTGATAGAAGGTCCTCAGGTTGGGACTTAATCCAATATGACTTGCATCCTTATAAAAATGGGGAAACGTGGAGGTAGAGCAACCAGCACATGGAGACTACCTTGTGCTAAGGAAGGCGGGCAGCTAAGGAGTGCCAAGGTTGTCAGAACACCACAAGAAACCAAGGGTGAGGCATGGAACACCTTCTTCCTCAGAAGGAACCAACCCTACCAGCACCTTGATACCAGACTCTGGGACTACCCGACAGTAAATGTCTGCAACTTAAACCCACACAGCCTGTGGCTTTTTTTTTTTTTTTTTTTGTGGTGGCCCTAGCAAACTAACACACTGCCCTTCCAGAAGAAGGAGCTGGGCAAGCTTTACCACAGAAGGAGAGAATGACTCGGCCACCCCCACCGAGGCCATAACTTACATTTAACACAGATGGTCCCTGAATTGGAGGGAGAATATTTTTCCCTGCTGGTGGGATAAGATAGTGCGTTTAAAGAGTTTTGATATATAGACTGAATGTTTGTGTTATCCTAAAATTCATATCTTGAAATCCTAACCTCCTATGTGATGGTATTTGGAGATGAGGGCTCTGGAAAGTGATTAGGTCATGAGGGTAGAGCTCTCGTGGTGGGATCAGCGCCCTTACAGGAGAGACCCTACAGAGCGAGCGCTCTCCTTCCTCCATGTGAGGACACAGAGGAAGATGGCCGCCTGTGAATCAGGAAGCAGGTTCTCAACAGAAACCAAGTCTGCAGGAGATTTGATCTTGATATTCCAGCCTCCAGAACTGTAATAAATACAGGTTTTTTTATTCATGCCCACACAGCCAGTGTATGGTATTTTTTTATAGCAGACCCAACATTATAACATAATGTTATGTTACTTGAATTTATATTATGTAAATAAATATTATATGCACACTATGAACATATTATAATAAAATATGAATACAAATATATATATATTCACTATAGAAGTCACCTAGCAATAGAGAACTTCAAGGTCTTCAAAGAAAGTTTTTTTTGTGTGGATACTTTTTATTGGACCATTTTCATTGTGGTTCTTTTTACCCACTTTTCCTCTCAGGCTCAGTTTTGCTTTTTCATTGCTTTTTCTTCTGGCAACACTATCAGTTGGAACCTTTTGTGGAATTCCTTCTTTGTCCTCCAAACAACTGAAAAGCCCAGGGTCAAAACTTCCTGTCTACTGAGCATGTTTCAGTTCAGGCTGAAACAGAAAAGAGTCTGTCTGTAATGCCCTAGAGCTGTAATGTTCAGTAGGGTAGCCAATGGCCACAGGTGTCTATCTAAATTCCAATTCTAAAATTATATATTGATTCCTTAGGCACACAGGTCAAACCCTCATTAGCTACACGTGGTGAGAGGCCACAGTATTGCAGAGCTCAAATACCGAACATCGTCATGGGTGCTGGGAGTTCTACTACGCAGTACAACTCAAGAGAAGCAAATGATGAAGCAGAAAGACATGAAATTAGAATCATGACCAGGTTTCCAATTCCGTCTCTCCAATTTCCTGCCCATTCACCTTAGGCAAGACTATCTTATCTTTTTAGTTTCCTCCTCCCCCCTACTAAAAGAGGAGAAAACCAGTTTCCTTATGTAATAAACTTGATTTAGAAACCAAAAAAGATGTAGACAATCAGTTTAGTACAATGAATATGAACCAGGCATTATAAGTCTGTAGTCCAAAGATGTATTTAACACATCCTCTTAGCTTCATGGAGCTTGCAGTCTAGTAGAGAGAGCTAAGGTTTCAAAGAATTTTTTTTATAATAGTTTATTGTCAAATTAGTTTCCATATAACACCCAGTGCTTCTCC
>PJEM01011425.1:0-41975 GCA_004023845.1 Helogale parvula
TCCACCATAAACCAACGTGCCCATTTATAGGCAGTAACTCTGTGCCAACAATCCTGCCAGGTGACTGCTGGGGTTACTACCTGTTCTTATCCCCATTTTACAGAGGGGGAGACTGAGGCCCGGAGAAGTGCTTTGACTGGTTAAAATCGGTCTGTGTCTCAGGTTTGGGGTTTTACAAAGAGCCAGACTGCCTTTTCTCTTTCTCCCAATCAACTTCCCTTATTTCAGACACAAAATAGAGGCAGATGCTCACAGTCTCCTCTCCCGAGCTTGCTCGGCCAAACGGGCAGAGGGAGGCAGACAGAGGAGGGTTCCAAGTTCTCCCGACCTGGGATGGGGCGCTGGGGACCTTATCCTCCTGGAAAATTCTATCCCGAGACGGCTGCCCATCCACCCAGCCGGGCTCCTATAGTGACAGCAATGTTCGAACAGATATTCTGTGTGTGTTGGGGGAGGGGGGGCTGCCGTGCTCCCTCCCTCAGCTCCCGGAGCAGCACATGTAAACCATTAAGACAGTTTGTTTTCTCTAGCGTGCTTGGGAGGAAGTGACACCGACATCCTGGTGGCCCAATGGCAGAGCCAGCGCCTCCGTGGGAAACGGGCCCAAGCCTTTTCTGAAGTGGGTGTTCTTGGGACCTGCCTTCCCGGCCCCCCTCCCAACCGGAGCCGTCTGCCCCAGTGTGACCCCATCCCTGCTGCAGGCAGCCCCCCCAGGCTGGCCATGCTTGGTGGCACCCTCCCTCTGGATGAGAAAGAGAAAGATCGATGTGTGGCCCTCTGAATTCTGGAGTGGTGGCCGGTGCGGGGCCAGCCTGGTGCCTTTGGTCCAGTGCTTCTGGGGAGGGAAGAGGGCTTCCTGGCGGTGGCGGCGGCAAGGGCGCTGCTCTGGACCTCACGGTCTTCATGTGTGCAGATTCCTGGGGTGCGGGTAGGGGGTGGTCAGCTCCCCATGAGGGAGGACACCCGGAAGCGGAAGGCCCAGCTCTCCCGTGGGTGCAAGGGCAGGCCAGCATCCTGCCACCTCTACCAAGCAGGCCCTGGTTCCAGGGTCTCTTTCTCCCTGGCACCCTCAGCCCATCGTCTGGTCATTAACCCCTGCCCCGCTGTGTCTGGGACACCTCCCGGATCTGCCCGCTCTGTCCCCATCGGCTCCAGGCTGCTGTCCTTCCGACCTGGACATCCGCCCTGGCCTCTGCAGGGGTCATTCTGCCTCTACTCTTCGCCCTGTGGCTTCTCCTCCACACAGAACCTGGGGGCATGTCCCCCCCCCCCGCCCCTGCCACAGCTGTCCCCGCCAGGATGGCAGCCAAAGTTCTAGATCTGGCCCCGTGGGCCCCACTTGAGTCAGCCTCTGCTTCTCCCCACTTTCTCTTGCGTTCAGAGATCCAGCCCCGGAACTGTCCCCACTGTCCCCAGGCGACAGCTCTGGGCTTGTCCCAGGGCCATCACGCAGGCTGTTCCCTTAGCTAGAAACACTGTTCCCCTCCCCAACCCCCCACCTCTGTCTGGCAAACCCTTGTCCTTCCAGGACCCCGCTTCCAGGAAGGCTGCCCAGATGTCTTAGACGAAGTGCGGGGGCTCCCCGGGTTTGCTGTGGCCTCTGCAGCAAGCGACCCTGCGTCAGTTCGCTGCCCCCTCCTCACACAGCAAGCGATCAGGTTTGTTCAGTGCACGATGCCAAACGGAGGCCCAGGAATCACTTACCCGAGGCAGAGGCCAAAGTGACCAAGACAGCACAACTCCGGCCACACACACCCCCACCCCGCCCCGCAGCCCGGGGCACAGGTGTCTCCCTGCTCTGGCCCTCGCAGTCAGGTGAGTGAGCCTGAGCCCCCTCCAGACATCTGCAGAACGCCCCGCCTGCAGCCAGAGCCCCAACTGTCCAGCCACCAGGCTGTCACATGGTGCACGTCCTGGGGCTCGTAGGGGCGTCTGACGGAGGCGAAACTCAGGGCACGAGAACCCCGTTTTCAGGGTGCGATTCCAGCTGAAGTGTGGGGAGGACACCTGGGGGGTGGGGGATGGGGGGGCCTCAGCGTCTCACAGGTGTAACTACCGCTCCTCCTCAAACAAAAATGGGGACTGTCCCCCACACAAGGATTATCTTGAGGCTTTGACCAGTTTGAGGTCATCGAGGGATGTAGCCGATAGGCGGGCACGCGGACGCTTGGGACAAGAGGTCCGGCCGATCTACTCCATCGGGGTGTGACTGCTGCGTCATGTGGAGGACGTCACCACGAGGGACGGTCATCTTCGTGCCCTCTGGGGGTCGGGGAGTGCTGTCCTACGTCCTGGGTGTGGACTGAGGTCTCTGTCAGCAGAAATGACTCTGAACTTGCCTGGAGGGTGTGCCCCACAGGAAGAGGGGCATGGGGCCCCGGGACACAGACTCCCCATAAGTGATGTCTTTGGCACACGGGTCCTCTGTGACCCCTAGTTATCCTCTGCAAGTAGGCAGGGGACTTGGATAAGGTCTTCTGGTGTCTTTGGCTCTTAGGGCCACTCCTCCGCCCTGCGAGGCCACCTGGGATGTCCACTTAGCACCTTTTCTGGGGTATTTGCCTCGGCCGTCCATGGTCAAATGCCCAGGAGGGTCCCTTAGTTTCTGCGTGCCCCAGAGATAAGGAATTTAATTTCAGCATGTGCCCCACACACCTTCCGACCAGCCCAGGAATCCATGGTCACCTACCCTGCCCCCTACCATAGGGGAGAGGGGCTACTCCCTGCCCAGAGTGGATACTCCCTGCCCAAAGCGGATACTCCTTGCCTAGAGGGGATACTCCCTGCCCAGCCAGGGAAGGGATCCCGCCCACGGTCACACAGCAGGCTTTCTCCTCGCTGGCCAGAGCAGGGCCCCAGAAGGCCATCCCTCAATTACTTTGCTGCCCTCATCTGCCCTCCCTCAACCTTTTTGGGGCTTAAAAACAATTTTTTTTTATTAAAGACAAAAGCTTTCAGGTTTTAATACACAAAATAAATGCAGTCCGTGTGGGGCTCCTGCTCCACCTCTGGCCCAACCCCTCCAGAGGTCATGGGCCAAAGTCTCCCACGGTTGTAGACGAGGGGCTGAGCCAGGCTCCCCGCATCTCAGCAGCCTCTCGGGCCCGGGAGTCCAGACCGGAGAGAGGGCGCGGGAGAGCCCAACCCGCCCGTCCTGGACACGGGGACAGAACGTCGCTTCCCCGCATGTCTGCCCGCTTCGCCGTTGTCAGACCAGGGAGGCAGCTGGGTCCCGGCCATCAGTTCACCGTGGGCACCTGGCTGTGATGCAGGCTGAACTCCTTGGCTTTGAGACGGAGGCTGGCGATGCTGTTGGCCATGTTGACTCCCGGGGTCGCAGGGCCCGAGCCTCCAGGGCTGTAGGGCGGCACCGTGCTGAGGGGGGCAGAAGACACAAGGACACGTGGCTGGGGCTGCCGTGCTGCCCGAAGCGGATCACCTCAGGCTGCCAGCCCTGGACCCCAGCCTCTGGTCCTCCTGCCTCCCTTCCTCGGTTTACGTTCCTTGGGAAGCCCCGCCCCCATGGGATGGGCGTGGCCCAGGCTGCAAGATTTGGGGGAGGAGTCGGAAACGCCCACAGACCAAACGGGGACACAGGCAGCCCCTGTGGAGCTGAGGCATCCCTCCCTGGATCAGGAGCCTCCGGAGAGCAGGACCCGGGTCCCATCCCTGCCCCCACCCCCGCAGCACCTGCTCTGGGCCTGGCGCACTGCACGGATGGTAACGGCAGGATACCTCCCGGTGGCTCTCCCGCTCCAGGTAAGGACAGGGCAGGACAGCTGGCCAACAAGGGCATCACGAGGACTCTGACCCCGAAGGCCGACCCGCCGGATCCTGCCTCCCCCAAAACCAGGGCTCCCGCAGAGAGAGACTCGCCCAGATGAAGGGGCACGCGTCCCCCCCCCCTGGAGTTGGGGGCCCAGACACACCACTCCCCAACTTTTCTCTTCCTGCCTGCCCTGTCACCTTTTTCCAGCTTTGACCAGGACAAAACTGCCCCAGCACGTGGCTCTGGACCCCAGCCAGGCCCCTGGGGACAAGAAAGCCATTCCCTCTGGCCTCCCAAGGAGGTCGACACAGGGTGCTGGGACTTTCTTGCCAACCCAGAAATCAGCCTCCTGGTTTCCAACTTCCTCAGGGGGGGCATGGATGGGTCCTGCACCCCCCCCTTAGAAAGGCTTCGTCTTCTCGCCCCTACATTCATGCACACACTCACACTCGCGCACGCATACACAATCATGCACACACGCACAACCATGCGTGCACATTTGTGCCCACACACGCACGCTCACAACCGTGTGCACATACTGGTGTGGAAACACACTCACGTGCCCTCACGCTCATGAAACACGTCCACACACGTGCTCCTGGAACACCCGCACGCATACACTCATGAGCACACGCTCTTGCCCACACCCTCGGGGGACCCAGGCTCAGGGGCCCCTGGGCACCATTCACAGCTGTCTTGAGATCCTCAAAGGCCCCTGGACCTTGAGAGGCCCCACGGGATGCCCAGACAGCTGTCCTTTGCCCTCCCCCCCCCACCGGAAGGGGTCCCTGCCCTCACCTGTAGGGGGAGGAGGCAGTCCAGGAAAGATAATCCGGACTCAGCGTGGTGGGCCGGGGAGCCACGGGCTGCTCGATGGCCGCCTCCTGGCTGTAGGACTTGAGCAGCGAGGCGGAGCGGTTGGCCAGCATGGCCCTCTCATTTCGGCGGAACTTGGCCCGGCGGTTCTGAAACCAGACCTGGGGGTGGGGAGGTGTGTTGAACGCGGCGCAGCCGCCGCAAGGGGGACCCAAATCCTTTGGGAGGCGGTGCGGGCCTGCTCTGCCACCAGCCCTGGGCTGGCGGCTCCGCCTCTCCGAGCCTCAGTTTCCTCATCTGTAAGATGGGGATGAGAAGGCTGCTGGGCAAGCGTGTGCTGGAGAAGGGGCTGGAAAACTGAGCCCTTCCCTGTTATAAGGTTGTACCCAGCGAGGGGCAGGCTGAGCGCTGGGCTCAGAGCTGCCACAGAGCAGCGCCGAACACCGCAACACGGCTTTTATTTATCAAGACCTTTCCCGCCGGGCACCACTCCACGACCACTTACAAATATATTAAGTCTTGCGGGTCTCATCAAATAGACCCACGCGATCCGCAGTTTACAGGGAGGCACCTTAAACACAGAGAGGTTAAGTGACCTGCTCCAGGCTGCACCGCTGGGAAGTGGGAGTCCCTGGATTTGAACCTGGGTCCTCCAGGCCTCTGCGGCTGCGGCTCTTAATTACCTCCCCTCCGCAGCTGCGCGGCCCCGAGGGCGCGGCCCCCGCGCGCGTGCGCAGCGCTCACCTGCACGCGCGCCTCGCTGAGGTTGACGCGCCGGGCCAGCTCCTCGCGCACGAAGGCGTCGGGGTAGTGCGTGCGCTCGAACACGCGCTCCAGCGCCTGCAACTGGCTGCTGTTGAACGTGGTCCGGTTCCGCCGCTGCTTCTTCTTCCGCTTGGCGGCGCCGCTGCGACCCGGGCTCGGACACTCACCTGCGGAGGGGATCGGGCGTCAGCAGGCGCGGCCCACCCTGCGCCCGGAGGTGGCAGGTGCCCTGAGGGTCGCGACTCCGGCACTGGGCGCTCCCTTTGTATCTCCCTCCGCAGATGGACAGATGGTCCAACCCGAGAGCAGGAGCAGATCCCTTGAATTCACTCCTTCTCGCCTCCCTTCCTCCCTCCAGCCATTCAATCTTCCAACTCGTATTAACTGAGCAGCTACTGCGTGGCAGGCGCAGTGCTGGGGCCCAGTAGTGAACAAAAGCAGTCAGACCCCTATCCTGGAGCCGGGGCCCAGGCACCCGCTGCCACGAGGGACAAATGACCTGGTCAGGGAGACCCGGGAAACACCTGAGTGTCCTCAGCACCTGGCCTAGGCTCAGGGGCATGGCAAACTCTCCTTCGGTATCGGTTGTTGAACTCGAAGAACACGCGACAAAGAGCAGTAGGAGTCACAGCTCCGACACCCACGATCACTGCTCACAGCAGTCAGATAGACTAGTGACTGCCATCCTCATCCTCCCTAATTACAGAGGGGCCAGGGAGGGGGATTCGAGGAGGCCGCGGTTTCTGCCTCAAGTTCAAGCCCCCGGGAAGCAGTGGAGGAGGGATTTGAACCATCTGGCACCCGAGTCCTGGTCCTGTTCACCAAACCAAACCCGCCTCTTCCGGGGGGCCCACAATGCAAAAGGGCATCTTCCAGCGCCCGCGCGCTCACGATTGCCAGGGGCTGTGCCGGGTACTGGGGAGAGGTGCAGCAGACGGAGGGAGGCAGGCCCCCAGAGAGGACGCCGGGTGCTGTGGGGCAAGGGCTAGGCCAGGGCACGGGAGTAGGCTATTCAGCTCCGGTGGGCGATGGGGAGATGATCAGGGGAGGCCCCTCAGAGGAGGTGGTGTTTGAACTGGGTTTTGAAGGACATGAGAGTTCTCCAATCAGATCAGAGGGAGGGACGGAGGGAGGGAGGGAGGGAGGGAGGGAGGGAGGGAAAGCATGGGAGGGGGGGAGGCACAGGAGGTGGAAATGACCCAGAAGGTGAATCCCAGAGGAGGAGCTGAAGGAGGGTCTGTGCCCGCCTCTGGTACAGAATGGGCCGCTCAGGTAAGGATGCCTAGCATAACCTTGGGGAAGGCGTGGGGTCAGCAACTAGTACCTTTTAGACCCACCCTGTCCTTTGAGGGGACAGGTTGGGGGGTATTGAGCCACTATTGCCACCTTAAAATTTTATCGATGGGCAGAACTGTTGACTCTTTGTCCCCGAGGACAGTTCCATGCCCACTCCTCCAGGGAGCCCTCCTGGTCACCTGAGTCCATGTGAGATCCCCTACCGCACTCCCCGGCACACACGACACTGCCCCGTTCCGCACTTCCTTCTGTATCTGATTTTCTGACTAAGAAAGCATAGTTTAGGGGCACCTGGGCGGCTCAGTGGATTAAGCGTCCATCTTCGGCTCAGGTCATGATCTCATAGTTCGTGGGTATGGGCCCCGCATCAGGCTCTGTGCTGACAGCTCAGAGCCTGGAGCCTGCTTCAGATTCTGTGTCTCCCTCTCTCTCTGCCCCTACCCTGCTTCTGCTGTCTCCCTCTGTCTCTCAAAAATGAATAACAAACATTTTAAAAATTAAAAAAAAGAACGCATAGTTTAATAACAAAGTCACGCTGCCGCCGCTGGTCGCAGGAATAGATTAAAAAACCAGAAGAGGGTAAAAAAGTAAAACAAAAACTCTCTTCTCCCCATGCTTTACAAGATGACAAATGTACATTTAAAACATTTACAAGCATGAGATCATGGTGCCCGCAGCGGTGCTTCCACCGGCCTGGTTTTTACGTGATAATATTCCAGACTCCATGCCCCCCCCCGTACAGCAAACAGAACCCTCTCCACCTGGGCTGCTTTCCATACTCTATTTTCTCTCGTGTTCCCTCCCTCCGTGTGCAGGAACTTATTTTTTTACATCCATTCCTGCTGTCGTCTTCCAGCGTCGCTTTTTGCAAACATAAGAAAACACGTACAATATTTTTCCTAGCAAAAAGCGGCGCACAAGGTACTGCCTCGCTTTTTCCCTCTTAGCGGCCTCGCCCAGGGCTGCCTCCAGCCGGTGCACGGAGACCACTCATGCCCCCCTTCCCAGCCCCCCAGCACTCGGCTGGGCACCCCCTGTGGTTTATTCTACCCAGCATCCTACCGATGGGCACCTGGCGTGTTTCCAGTCTCCTGCAACTAAAAGAGTGGCGCGATGCATAAGCTGGTGCCGACACGATTTTCTATTTTTGCCAGTGCCTGTTTGGGATAGATTCCTAGAAGCGGGATCGCTGGGCCAATAATAAAAAAACAACCTGCACGATGTGGCCGGGTTCCCGCACCAGGCTTCCCACCAGCGGTGGACGGGAAAGCCTGTTGTGCCCAGTGTGGCCGACAGAACATAGTGTCAGCCTGTTGGAGCTCAGTCCATACCTTGTATTTTTGCTTGCCCCGGTTACGCAGGCCCTTAATACGTCCAGCGTTCTTTGCACAATGCTGGGTGTGCTCTGCCGAGCATCTAGAACATTCCAGACCCGGCGATGGTTACCACTCAGTCCCTGCTTTCAAATAAGATTCCCCGTTAGCAGGGTTTATGGCCATTTGGGCAATCCGCTGATTGGATCTGAGGCTGAAGTGTTCCGCGAGGCTGGCCAGTGATCGTGGGCAAAGCGGGGGTCTTATCAGGCAGGATTCGGGGAGTCCCTGGGCAGAGACTGGGCAGCTGAGTTGGGACCTGAAGTTCTCAACAGAGGGCAGTTTTGCCTCCAGGGGACATCTGACAGTGTCGAGACATTTTAGACGGTGAGGATGGGGGGGGCTGGGGGCGGAGGGGCTCCGGGGATTGAATGGGTGAAGGAAGGGGGGGGCTGCTGTTAAATACCCCTCAGGCCCCACACTGAAGAATCCAGAATCCTCTCGCACACAATGCCCACGGCCCTGATTTAGTGGGATGGTCAGGACTGTTGCAAACACAGGAGACACAAGCGGGGGAGTGACAGGGAACGCGAGTGGCCCCAGGGGAGCCGTCTCGGCCCTGGGCCGGCTCCAGCCTTCTCTGGAGGGGAAGATGGATGTGAATGTCCGGCGCCTGTGACTGCGTCTCTGCCCCGCACCCCTGTCCCCGGAGCGGGAAGAAACCTACACCAACACAACACGGGCCCATGAGCTGAACACCGGGGGGTGATCCAATAGCCCCAAAAGCGGGACAGAAGCTTCTGGAACGCCAGCCATCCCAGGGACCATTTCTGTCCCCCTTCAGGCAACGCCGATTGGGCACGCACCCAACGCAAGGAGGCGTTTCAGCCAAAAAAGGAGACTTTTTCGAGAAGTTTCTGAGCAATCCCAAACCGAGGGTGTTTAAATGAAAACCATTCTGTACCTTTTGCCCCGCCAAGTGGGCGCCGGAAGAAACTGGGCTCTTTTCGCCAGTCAGACCGCGGGGCAACTTGGAGCCCCAACACTCACGCGAAGGCCTTGATCGCCAGGCCCCCAACAACCCCAGCTGGGCTCCTCGCCGGGCTGGGGTCCGCTGTCTCCGGGGTCCCATCAAGGCAGCTCTGATGGGGGCCCACAGCCTCATGTCACCTCCCCGGTGCAGAAACGCCCTTGCGTCTCCATCCCAGCCTGTGGGACACTTGTCCCTCAGAGTCACTTTGTTCCAAAGGAAGACCTCACCTCCGGAGGCGACAAGGGACGAGAGCTTGCCCAGAGTCCCATAAAGTTCCTAAGAGGAGCAGAGTTTCATTGTGCACCAAGAGCATAGTAATTGCTCATTAAATGGTGGCTGCCCTTAGCATTGTCGCTTATGCGGAAGCCAAGTGTCTTTCTCCCCGGCCCCTGGGTCCCCTGGCCCCAGCGCGCAGTGGAAAGACAAGTCCACAGTCCCTGTTGGGCAGAGGCTGAGGACGACTGAGGACATCGTCCTGAGGGTGACCTGGGACTCGAACCCATGGGCTGGCCTCTACTTCCCAGCGGATGTGCTGGATACTTGCTACTCTACATTCCTGAGTCACATCCTGAGAAATGTATTGTGGTGGGTGGGTGTCCCCCCCCCCCCCCGACCCCACACTGGGACTTTGAAGCATTTGGAAAATAAATAAATAGTCACTAAGCCTCCGGCCAGCCATAGCTGGTCCCCCCACCCCCACCCCCTGCTCTTTCCAAGTTGGGCTCTTCTCCAGGTTTCCTTTTGTTGGGTAAAAGTCCTGCTTTTCTCTGGGGTTAAAAACTAAAGCCTGAGCCCGCCTGCAGTTATGCGGGCTGTTGAGGTGCCGTGGGGGAGGGGCCCTTTGGGGGAGGGGCGAGAGATAAAGGTATTCCGGTGGGGGAGGCCTGCCGCCCGCCCTCCCTCTCCCTTAAAACCAAATTACTTCGTCCTGGTTACTTACAATAAAAAAAAAAATGACTCGTGCACAGTTTTCTGCCATTAAATTATTTCGCACATACCATTTATTTGGTTGACGGCGGGCCAAAGACATTTAAAAACTCCGCTCTTGGCCAGATCGTGGAGCGGCCCTGGCCCCCCTCCCCTCCACCCATGGTTTTTCTTATTCCGTGTAATTTAAGGGTCTAAATAGTCTGGAGGGAATTAGCTGCAAATTCTTCCTAAGACAAATAAACCCGGCCTCTTCACTTCGGCCTCTCTCAAGCTGCTGAGAGACGCGCTCTGTTTGTTTTTGCTTCAAATAGTCAGTTTGCGCCTGACCCCGGGGCCGTGGCGAGCTCCAACCCAAATAAATAACTTTTATTAATTAGCATTTATTCTGACCAAAAAAGCAGCCCCTCCAACGTGATCTCTGCCAACACGTTCACGAAAACAAACAACGGGTCCCCGGGACCTTGATGTGGATTTAACAAATTAACACCGGCCCTCGGTCAAAGGAGCTCGGGGCTGCAGAAATATTTACAGCCAGGAAAATCCGGGGAAGGAAACGAAGTTGGAGGGCCCGGAGGGCCTGCAAAGGCCTCGGCCCCCCACCCCCCACCCAGGTCTCCTGGAAGAGATGGGGGGGTCCCCTGAAGGACCCCGTGTTCTCCCGCGCCGTCGGGCTCCGACGGGACTCTGGAAACTGTCCTTGGCAGTCTCTGCGCCAGGAGTGCCGGGCTCCCCTCTAGTACGAAGCCCACCGCCCGCCCGGGGTAGAGGGGGTTGGGGGCCAGCAGAGCGGAGGGGAAAGTGGAAAATGGGTACAGGAATCCCCTCATTAACCCTTATACCGGCCTCCCACGAGGGCTCTTAGCCCAGGCTTTACAGATGAGGAGACTGAGGCCCACGGATGGAGCCACACGCCAAAGCCATAGGACTAGTAAAGCCGGCGCTGGGATTCGAATCTGCTAAGGGCCCGGAGGCCCCGGCTCATAAACACCCTGGCGACGGAACTGGCCCTCAGGGGTCAGCACCTCGCTTCTCCCGCAGCGGGGGTTCCGAGGATCTCTCCTAAGGGGGCTTAGGGTGTACCAGGAGGAGGGCCGCCGAAGGCAGCAGCAGCTGGGGTGCCCGCTGGGGAAGGGGTGCAGGCACCCGTGAGTCGGGGCCAGGGCGGGCACAGCGCTGAGTCAGGCCAACCGCACTTGAGGGAGGAATGGAGGCAGGAGGGAGGGGGGCGGAGACGCAAGGTCCCGGGAGCCCTTGCAGAGGCCTTCCCCAGGCCGCCGGCCCCGCTGCAGCCAGGAGCCCCAGCGAGGACCGCGGAGAGCAGGCCGTGGCCCTGGACGCCGAGGGACCAGGCCTAAGACACGGAGGAGGGGCTCAGGTCCTCTGGTGAGGTCACACAGGCAGACTTCCCAACATCACCTCCCTGGGCCCCCCCCCCCCACAGCCTCGAGGGGCGGCCAGGGCTGTCTGTGCTACAGAGAAGGCAGACGGAGGCCCAGAGAGGGGCCTCGGCCACACGGCAAGGAAAGCCCACTCCCGTGGCCCTTTCTTTTCTCCATCCGTCCCTGGTAGTCCCTGGTAGCCGGGTGTTTGGGACGGAGGAGAGAGGAGGGAGCCCCGCCCCCAGCCCAGGGCTGGGCAGATCCAATGACAAGCACACCGAAGGGCGCAGGCTTTCTCGGGAGGACCTTTCTGGCTCCCTCCACCGCATGGGGCCGCCTAGGCCAGCTTGGTGGGCACAGCCAGGGCCCGGCCCTCCGGAGGGCTGCTGTCCCTCCCTGACTTACCACCTACCTTCATGTCTCAGCAGAATGCCCCCTCCTCTGGGAAGCCATCCCAGATGCCCTGTCATAGCCCCCAGGCCAGTGGCTGGTGTGGTTACAAGGGGGCCTCAGCAGGCTTGGGGCGACCCTGGAGTCTGGAGGAGGCTCTTATGTGTCCCCTAGAAACCTCAACAGAGCCCTGAAGGCCACTGCCATGCATTAGGGTCTCTCTGGGCTCTCGAGTCTCTGCTTTACATGCACAAAGGTCCTGGATCACTGCCTACGCTTCCACAGGATGATGGGACCCCCACCCCCCAAGAAACCCAGTGGTGGATCGGTGCACCGATAGGATCTACCTTACGAGACAGCGTGAGCTCCTATCTACCTCAGGGCCTTTGCACATGCCGTTGTCCCTTCTGCCTGGCGCACTGCACCCCTCTGCCTCGTGCTTACCCAGTTTTTATTTTTATTTATTTATTTTACTTTGTTTTGTGTGTGTGTGTGTGTTTATTTTTGAGAGACAGAGAGAGACAGTGTGAGCAGGGGAGGGTCAGAGAGAGAGGGAGACACAGAATCTGAAGCAGGCTCCAGGCTCTGTGCTGACAGCTCAGAGGGGGGGCTCGAACCCACAAACCATGAGATCATGCCCTGAGCTGAAGCCGGACGCCCAACCGACTGAGCCACCCAGGTGTCCCACTTACCCAGTTTTTAGCCTAAACCTAAATTTCCTGCCCCGAAAGTCTTTCCAAGCCCCCAGGTCGGGCCAGGTCTCCTCACTATAGGCTCCTGGGCCGTCTCCCTCTCCTGAGCTCTGCAGTGAAGTTGTTCTCAGTCTCCTCCCCTCGGCTCGGCTCAGGGAGGGAGGGACTGTGTGTGCCTTGTCCTGTGGTGACCATATCCTCGGGACCGGTTGAGAAGTTGGGTTTCAAAAATATTTCTCAATATAAATGAAGGAACGCCTCACTGCAGAAAACAATGGGAAGTTCCAACTTCCAAAGCCAGTTTGCCCTCCCCTCAAAAGGCCAGATAGTGGGGCGCCTGGGTGGCTCAGTCAGTCATGATCTCACAGTTCGTGGGTTTGAGCCTCGCGCCGGGCTCTGTGCTGACAGCTCTGAGCCTGGAGCCTGATTCCGATTCTGTGTCTCCCTTGCTCTTTGCCCCTCCCTGCTTCTGCTCTGTCTCTCTCTGTCTCAAAAATAAATAAAACATTTTAAAAAATGCAACACGAAACCACAACGAGACACAGAGGACACATAATAACAAGTGTGAGCAGGGACGTGGAGGAACTGGAACTCAGCGCACCGGCGGGAAGGTCATATGACGCGGCCTCTCTGGGAAAGTCTGCCAGGTCTCCAATGTGAAATGCCCAGCTGCCATCTGATCCCGCAAGCCCACTCCTAGGTCTCCACCTGGGAGACAGGAGACCTATGTCCCCACAGTGCCCCACATCCCGGCCCAAACGCGGGGACCGCCGAAACGCCCGTCCCCGGCCCACTGGGTAAACGGAATGCGGTCTGTCCGCACGATGGGATGTGTTTTGACTGTAAAAAGGAATGAAGTCTCGATTCATGCTAGGATGGGGGCGAACCATTAAAAACATTATTTATGTTTAAAAATCCCGTGTGAAGCGAGAGAAGTCCGTGCCATCCACGGAAGGCTGCATCAGGCAGGATGCCGATTACAAGAAATGTCCAGAACAGGCAAAAACCTATAGAGGCAGAACATATGTCAGTGGCTGTGGGGAGGGGTGGGGTGTGGAGGGTGATGGCCAAGGGGTGCAGGGTTTTCGCAGGGGTGATGGGAATGCTCTAAAATCGTGGTGATGGCTGCACAGTGAATATATTTAAACGCGATGGGGCGGGGCGCCGGGGGGCCTCCGTCGGTTAAGCATCCGACTCCAGCTCAGGTCATGATCTCACGGTTTGTGAGACTCACTTACTCTGACTTACTTTGAATTTAATTTGCTTTTTTAAAAATAACTGACTGAGCCACCCAGGTGCCCCTAAAGTTTAAGTGTCCGGCTTGGGCTCAGGTCATGATCTCACGGTTTGTGGGTTCGAGCCCCCCGTCGGGCTCTGTGCTGGCAGCTCAGAGCCTGGAGCCTGCTTTGGATTCTGTGTCTACCCCTCTTTCTCTCTGCCCCTCCCCTGCTCACGCTGTCTCTCTCTCTCTCTCTCTCTCTCAAAAATAAATAACAACTTTAAAATAAAATTTAAAAACCCCACACGTTTGCCTCCTCCCTGCCTCTCCGTCCCTGGGTCCCCTGGGAATGGGGAGGATGCAACTTACCCTTGACCCAGCGGTGGGGCCTGCTTGGGGACAGTGGGGGAGGGGCAGCCAGCAGCCCATCTAGAGAGCCCTCTGCCTCCCCCTCCCCCCACCTGAGAATGAGGGACACTCCCCTCTCCCTCCCCCTTGGGCCCTCAGTTTCACCATCTGTGCACTGGGTGCGGACCCTTACTTATTCCCCCCACTGAGCAGTCCAGGGGCTCCTGAGATCACGCTAACGGTTAGTTTTTCTCAAGTGAAACCCAGGCCCTGGCTCGCCCGTCCTTCCCCCTGCTTTCAACTGCGAACCCGGGGAGGAATCTGAGGAATCCTCTGGGTCTTTCCCAGAAAAACACAGGTGCACACACGACTCTGCACAGAACTTCGGGTGATTCGTGGCCTCTCGGAATCCTGTCCCCAGGCCCCACCCTGGAAAGTCAGCTTGATGGCAGGTCAAGTTTCTTTGGCTCCAGAAGAAGCCGCCCCTCTGTCCTGGTTCCGTCGTGGGGTCCCCACCCGCTCCCCCCAGAGAGCAGCCAAGGACCTGTAAAGCCCCACCGGAGGGTGTGTACGGCCCGCTGGGGAGGTCCAGGCCCTCAGCTCCGAGGCTGTCTGGAGGGTTTGGCCACCGTCCTCACCACAGCTGGGCCTGTGGGTGAGGACACAGAACCCCTTCCCCACCCCGTGCATTCTTTCTTTCTTTTCTTTCTGTGTGGCCTCCATTTCCTAAGCTTTTTGACGTGCCTGGCACCCGGTTATACAGTCCCGCCTTCTGCCTTGTTCTCAGGGGGGATGGGGAGGTTCAGAGAGGTGAAGGAACCGGCCCGGGTCACAAGCAATCTGTGCCTGGTCTGTCTGTCCCCAGAGAGGGTGCTCTCGGGAGGAAAGTGGCTCTCGTAAACCCTTTCTTGTTTTTTTTTATTAAAAAAATTTAATATAATTTATTTATTTTTGAGACAGACAGAGACAGAGCACGAGTAGGGGAGGGGCAGAGTGAGAGAGAGGCGGACGCAGAATCCGAAGCCGGCTCCAGGCTCCGAGATGTCAGCACAAAGCCCGACATGGGGCTCGAACCCATGAACCGTGAGATCATGACCGGAACCAAAGTCAGACGCTCCACCGACTGAGCCACCCAGGAACCCCACCAATTTTTCTTCTTTTTTAATGGAGCAGGAGCAACCACAACAAAGACCAGCCCTAGAGGGCATTTGAAAGAAGAAAAGAAAAATCCCCCTAAATCCCGCCATGCCAGCCTATCTGTTTAATTTTTTTTGGCCCGTGTCCGCATGTATCCAGCTCACCCCTGAGTCCACTTACGGTGTGCATGGATAACGTTTTTTTTGGATGAGGCATTGATAAAAAGGCCAAGATTAAGATCAGACATACGCAGAGGCAGCACATATGGTTGCACAGGTTGTGCACTGCACAACTCCCACGGCACCATCCCCATAGACTGTAGTGTAACTGGTGCCCCCTGTCACTGTGCTGTGGACAACGCTCTAACCCATACCTACTTTCTGGAAATAGTCTCATTCAAGTTCTGGCTTCACCTCGCACCAGCTCTGTGGACAAGTGGCCTCCTGTCTCCGAGTCTGGTTTCCTCACAGTAAACGGAACAGCAGTATCTGCACCTGGTACCTCTGAAGCGCTCGAGTCACTGAGCTATCCTGTCGGCAACGATCATTACCTCATGATTTTGTGGGGCAGGTTCCATAAGATTCACTCACTTCCGTTGTGAGGGGCAGAGCCCAGGGCTGGGCGCGTGTGGGTTGATGATCATTTAATCTCCACCCTCTCCGTCCAGCTCCCTGTGAGCGGCTGCATCGTTCCAGCTCGTGGGGACCCCGAGACCCCTTCACTAGTCATTCCCCTCTCGTTGGACATTTACCTTCTTTAGAATTTTTCTCTATCGGCAACGATGTGGAAACGGTGCGTTTCTTGGTCCTTCCGCTGCGTTTCCAGGCTCCACCCATGTCGCCTCTCTGCCAGGGCTTCCTGGGCTCCTCCCTGCCACCC
This sequence comes from Helogale parvula, assembly GCA_004023845.1. NCBI lineage: Eukaryota > Metazoa > Chordata > Mammalia > Carnivora > Herpestidae > Helogale > Helogale parvula. Next base: position 15,967 of record PJEM01011425.1, read on the forward strand.
GGTGGGCCAGAGCAGGTGCCCCACCGAAGTATGAAAGCTGATTCCCCGCGCGTCGTGGGTAAAAGCTGGACTCTGGAATTAGCCCGCCCGGGCTTCAAACCCCACCCCCGACTCCACTACTTCGTGACCCTGAGCAAGTGACCACCTTTCTGGGCGTCGGGGCCCCATCTAGAAAACGGAGCTGACCATATATCCCGTATGCAGTTGTTACGAGGACTGAATGAGTTCACATACATAAAATTCTTAAATCAGTGTCTGGGACCTAGGAAACACTAAAATCACATTAGCCATTAGTATATCATGAGGAGTCAGACGGGTCTAAGTTAGAGTCCCAGACTCGCCATCTAGTGGCTGTGCAACCTTTCCACAAGCGACTTAACCTCTCTGAACCTCAGGTTTGCATCTGTGTCGTGGAGACTTGGCTACTGAGAGGATCGTGAGCAACTGTGTGTGTGGCACACTGAAGTCTCACTCCTAAACCACGGCCGTAGGTCACCTTTTCCCCGGAGCCCATGCCCCCCCCACCCCCACCCACGGAACAGAGGCCTCCCTTGCTTGTGCCCCCAGAAGTCTGTCCTTCATGGAGGCTTTCACAGAAGCTGGGCTGGATCTAGCAGGGAGCCCTGCCAATCACAGACTGAACTTGCCTCCATGCTCAGCACCTGGCACATAGCAGGTGCTCAATAAATACTGAATGAAGAAATATATGAATGACCGACTCCAAGAATGAATGGATGGATGGAAGTTGGATCCCAAGGGGGAGGTGATCCCAATTCTCTGGCCGCCCAAATCCGGGAAGACTTGTATGTGCCATAGATTGGGGTAAAGTCTATGAACTTGCCGGCTCTCAGGACCCTCCGATCCGTAGAAACGAATGTATTTACCATTTCTCCAAATTGAGGGGCCAGAGCCTGGTCCAGTGAAATCCGCCTCCCAAAGGGGTAGACTTCAGCCTGGCTTTGCTGGTGCTCAAGGTCAACCGAACTGGGACGTCATTCTCCTGGTAGGGGAGGTGGGTGGAGGGGGCTTGGAGCCACCGCTGCCTGCCCTGGCCTGGGTCCAACATCCTCACTTTCTAAACGCTGGGAACCGCCTTGCTCCTTGAGCCTCCAAATGCAAAGGGGGATTTGATCCCAAGCCCAAAGTCTGACCCCCAGAGTCCTAACAGCCTGAGGGCTGGAACCCCACCTCCTCCTCTCTGCAGCCCTGTGACCGTGACCTTCGTCAGTGCCCCTCTCTGGGCCTCGGTCTCCTCAGTAGGGGTGTGTTCCGACGGGCGGGAGCTGGTGTGAACAGGGGCATGGGGGAAATGGCCAGACTGTCGCCAGCCCGCGTCTCCCCGTCTCCACGCCATCCCGAGCCCCTAGAGATGGTGCAGGAGGTACAGGGGCCCCCACCCCACGGGCACCCACTTTCGGGTCTGGTGTGTATGGGGTTGATGCCACCCCCCACTCAGCGTCCCAGCTCCCCCCTCCTAGAACAAGGAAGCCTGTAACGTCAGGAACATGCACTCTTTCCACACATCTTCAAAGGTTTTCTGTGAAACACTCTTCCCGCAAGTCCGGGAAGGGCGGCACACGGAGGGGACCACCCCAAACCCCAAGGCCCGGGGTGGGGCCGCCGCCTCCGCAGCCAGACTGGGCTGGCCCTGACTGACAGCACCACCCCGGCCCGGCCTTCCTCTCTGCTGGAGGAGGCCTCCATCTAGGGGGACCAAAATGCCCCTCCCCACCGCGGCCCCCACCTCCCCAACTTTCCATGCTGGGAGTGGTCTGCTGGGAGCCGAGGCCGGGAGAGCTGAGGTCTGGGGGGTGGAGCTGGGGGGGCCGCTCCCTTGCTCACCACGGCACCCCAGAGGAGGCCCGGAGAGGGAAGGAGGTGGTTTCGAAGGGCCGGGCACCCCAAGCCGCCCGAGGGAGGGGCGGGGCAAGGGGGCTGCCCGGGCTGAACCCCATTATACGGTCGATGCAGATTCGGTGCCAAGCTGGGGCAGCCCTCAGTGAACCCCTTGTATTTACCCGGGTGGGCGAAAAGCCCCCTTGCGAATCCGTGCGTTTACAAGCCGCCAGCCCCTCCGTCTCCTTCGCCCCGTTTCCTGCGCCCCTCCCCCGACTCTGGCATTGCTCAGTGCGGCCCGAACTCCTCATCTTAGGGGAAGCTCTGACTCAGAACTTTAAGAATCTTACGCACAAACTTAAGAAAACAAACTTGGGGGGCGGGCGGGAAGAGTCCCCTGCTCCTGGGGAGGGTGGGGGTGGGGCTTTCCGAGGGGCCATCCTTCCCTCCAGGGGATGAGGCCAGAGGGCTGGGCGGGGACCCCAACCCGGGCAGCCCGGGGTCCCGCGGGTCCCCTTCTCCGTCGGGAGGGGCGCACCGGCTTTTACGCATCCGCGCGTCCGGGGTCGACCCGAAGCTCGGGGGTGGGGGTGGGGGCGGGGGCGCGGGTGCCCGGCCCGGCGCCCCAGCCGCCGCCCGCCCATGTGCGCGCCAGCCCGTGCGTGCGAGCGCGCCGCGCCGGTGGCGGCCAGAGCGGCGCCGCCGCACATCTGGTTCCAGGCGAGCCCCTGGCGCCGGCCTCGCCGCAGACCCGCGGCCCAGACACACAGACGTTAACAGATCGGCGCGCCCGCCGCCGCCCAGCCGCGCCGTGGGAGTGCGAGGCGGCCGCCCGCGCGGGAGGGTGGGCGCGGGGCGCGCGGGGCGCCCGCCCCCCCACTTTCCGCCGCCCCGTCGGCCCTCGGCTCCGACACCTCCCGCCCACCTCCGCGCCCCTCCCCCGCAGCCTCCGGCTGGGAACCAGGACTGCCCTTTCCCGTCCCGGGAAACCAAGTTCACGGAAATCCACCCCCAGCGGGTGACTGGCATCGCCCGCCGCACCCTGGGAGCCGATGAGGCGCTGCTGCCAGCGCCCGCCCACTTCACAGGCGGGGAACTGAGGCCGGAGCGGTCCGTCGCACCAAGGTTCCCCATCGAGAAGGCACCCGAGCCCGCCGGGCCCTAGGACTCCGGCCCCCCACCCCCCACCTCCTCCTCAAGCCCTCACGCGCACACCCGGAACCCAAGGTCGCTCCAAGTGGGTGGCAACACCCGGCCCTGGCCTGGGACGCCCACGCCCCCTTTCTCAGAGAGCCGGTCGGGCTGCACCCCTGAGGCCTTAGCTGGGGTCCTCCGACGGAGCACCTGGAAGCGGTGAGGTTTGGGGGGGGGTCCCCAGCCACGCGCGTGGATTCTTTCCCTCCGCAAGGTTCCAAGTCTCCCCTCATTCCGAAATGCGCCCCCTGTCAAACCTTGCGCCGGAGGGTGCACTCCGAGCCCTCTTGCTCCGGAGGAAACAGCCCTGCTTTGGAAGCTCGTTTTTTATTTTTTAATTATTCAAGGACAGATGACATGTCGCATTTTGCCTTTAAAAGGAAACTACAATCTTTTTTTAAAAATTATTATTAATAGTTGATTACCAAGTTGGTTAAAAAGAAACTACAATCTTTAGGAACCGTCAGGATGCCAGATTAGAGGATCTCTGTCGGGGTGGGTTCAAGTGGGTCGGTCAGTGGAAGTGGGTTTCCTTGTCTGTCTTTATATACACACACGCACGCACACACACACACGTGTGCGCACACACACACACACGCACACACACACACACACTATGCCTTTAGCCCCTAGAGGTAAGCAAGCACCTGCGCTTGCAAATTGCAAGTAATTTGTTGGCTCCAGGTTAAATGCTAGCATTCCCCGCCCCCCTCCAAGGAGACTTTATAAGAAAACGGACCCACATCAAAGTGCCACGTTTACCCTTAAAATAGGAGAAAAGCATTTTACTTTCGGAGCTGCGGACACCATGGAGGAGTTCTGTTCAGAACTTTCCCATTAATACCCTGTGAATTCACTCGGGGGCTTGTTAACTCGGCCGTCAGGAGCTCTGGGTTTGAGAACAAAACCGCACTTGGAAGCAGAGTCCCCAGGCTGAAAGGAATGGGCTCTGGGGCGGCCTTGGTGGACGTGCCCGGCGTCCGTCTGTTTGTACTCTCCGGCCAAGTCCCACGTTAAAGTTCTGGGCTGGTGGGGCCCCATCCCCCACCCTTGCCACCCAGAATGAGGTGGGGGGGGCGGGGACGGCAGCCTGGTGCAGGGAGGGGAGGCTCCAGCAAACTGAGGGCTCCTGACCCAGCTCCCAGCCCTGATTCCCCGCTCCCTTGGAAAGGCACCCGCCCCCCATGGTAAGACATGCCAAGTGGGTCTGGGAGCCGTTGATGGCCAAGCCACTGGCCAGGACTAACGGGCCCTGGTTCTAGGTGTAAAAACCAAACCAAAGGAGCAAACGGGCCGAGTAGAGCCTGGAGCAAGGGACAGTGAAGACCGGTGGCCTCCCCTGCCTCCTCCTTAGCCAGAAGGCTCTGGACAGGGATGCCCACCGCAGGTGCCCAGGGTGGGGGCTGGAGGCGGGAGTCCCGGCATTTTGAGGCCCTGGGACTTCATGAGGTCCTGGCCGCCACCCAGCCCGGCCACCAGTCTGTGAGGCGTTGAGTCTCTCCCTGGGCTGCTAGGTGACCCCAAAAGATTAACCAGTGGGTGCCCTGTCCCTGGACCTGTCTGTGCGACCTGTAGCCCCATTTCCTCTATATGATGGGTCCCTTTCATCCCACCCAGAGTTGGGGGAGTGACTGGGGAAGCGGGGGGCTTTGAACCTCCCAAGCCAGAGGGCTGGCCCAGCCCTGAGCCTCTGCTGGACCACCGGGGCTGTGTGCAGACCCACACGCGTTCTCGTGATTCTGAAAGGGTTCCCCCAGCCACCCTCCATGGAGACCCCTATGTGCCGGACACCCCTTGCACACATCACTTTACAGAGTCCTCACACCTGCAACCCCGGGACAGATATCCTCAGCAGCCCATCATACAGAAGCAGGATCCGAGAGGACTAGAAACTTCTCTAAGGTCACACAGCCTTTTAGCACGGGACTGGTCAGGCACCCACACCCCCGATGTGCCAGATTCCGCACTGAGCTCCTAACCACTGAACCGTACTGCCTCCTGGTGGACCAGGATCCCCAGTCCTGCCGAGCAGGGGTGAGTGTGTGCACGCCTCCTCCCCAGGGAGCAGCCTGCTCAGACTCAGAGTCACCAGGGACTTCAGAGAACACTCAGACCGGGGTTGAGTCGCGGTGGTGCCCTCCCCGCACTCTGGGGTCACCCGCACACTGTGTAAAGGAGGATTCTGGGGAACCCTGGGGGCTTCGTTTTGCTTGCCGTGGGCTCAGGGAGGGGGTTCCATAAGAAGGCGAGCATCTGTCAGTCCTGGGCCCGAGCTGCACTGTCCTTGGTCCACAGACGCAGAGGACGGAGCCCAGAAAGGACGCATGACTTGCTCAGGGGGACTGGGAGACTTCTGGACAAGGCCAGAGGGGACGTGGGCTTTGCTCCCCTCTGGGGGCTCTTTCCGCCTCCAGGGCAGTGTCACACCTGCTGTCATCTCACTGCCCCTCGGCCCTCTGACGCATTCATTGGTGACACCGCTCACAGAGGTGCATTCCAAGACAGAGATGTTCAGTTCTGCACCCTTAAGGAAATCAGTGAGCAGAAATCTGGCCACGAACCGCGACATCATGACCTGAGCTGCAGTTGGAAGCTCAGCGATGGAGCCTCCCGGGCGCCCCTGACCCTGCACACTTCCTGGCCGGTGCTCCTGAGCCACTGCAGTTTCTGGCCCGCCCAAGGGAGGTCATCTTGGTTTGACCCATTTCCCCACATCCTTGTCCATGCACATCTGATTTTAAGAGTTTGAAAGCAGGTACTGTGCGGATGGTGACAGCGTGTCTGTCCCCCAGAACTGAGGGCCTTCGTAGGCCCTGTCAAGCCCCCACATCCTGCTCACCTGGTCACTAAGGTTTGGATCCTGCCCAGCGACCCGATGCCACCTGTGGCTGGAACCTCGCCTGCCCGGAACACAGGGGGCTTTCTAGAGTGAGTCATTACTTCAAATGGGTGCCCAAAGGGCTGAAAAGTTCTGGCAGAGAAAACTCAGGTTTCATGCCAATTCTCAGGGAAAGAGGGAAGCACTCCCCCAAAACAGAGGCTGTGAGGGAAGTGGGGGATGGGCTGGGTATGGTGGGAGGGATGGAGACCGAGGGTGGACCTGGAGTCCTAGCTCTAGGTGTTTAGCAAAATCCCTGGGGGTGGGGGGCAGACGGAGCATTCACGATGCCACAGGACACCTGGGTGGCTCAGTCGACTGAGTGTCCGACTTTGGTTCAGGTCGTGATCTCGTGGTTCGTGAGTTTGAGCCCCGCATCGGGCTCGCTGACGTCAGTGTAGAGCCCGCTTCGGATCCTCTGTCCCCCTCTCTCTGCCACTTCCCTGCTTGTGCGCTCTCGCTCTCCTCTCTCAAAAATAAACAAACATGAAAAAAATAAGATGCCAAGCGCCACCCCGCCCTCCGCCCTCAAGAGTCCGACTCAGCAGGTTTGGGAAGGGCATCACGTCTCCAGGCAATGCTAGCACACAGCCGGGGTTGAGAGCCACCCGCTGACAGTGCCAAGTGCATGGTCATTGGGCATCACAGCCGCCAGGAGTTGAACCCCAGGACTATGGCCATGGGCGCGTGGCCAAAACAAGCCTCCGTCTCCATCTGCAAAGTGGATTGTCACAGGCGCCAACGTGGGTGACCGATATTGTGGTGCCGGGGAGAAGGCGGGGGACTGAGAAACGCGGGAACTGGATACGTCTGTGGAGAGCTCTCCGTGCCGGGCACTGAGCCCCGCGCACCCCCCCCCCCCGGAGATAAACACTATCGCCCCCTCCCTCTTACAGACGGGGAGGCCAAGGCCTGGGGAGAATGAGGGCCTGTCCAAGGCCATCCAGGGAGCCGGTTGGCAGAGCTCGGATTCAGACCCCAGTGGGCAGACCTCTGGCTCTAGACACGAGTGCCTTGGGAGCTCAGAGAAGACCAGAAAGCTTAAAGAGGAGGGATTTGGAGTCGAGGTGGGGGTGCGGCAAGGAGCGCGGGAGCGACTTCCCGGTGCCATTGGGACCGGCACCCGGAAGCCACGGGCCTCTCAGAAAACGACAGCATGGAATGTTCTTGCCCCCGAGACCCTTATCGTCCATACTTTCGGGGGAGCCGCAGCGGAACAGGCGCGTTCCGTTACCGCGAAGGGGGGCATGCTAGATCCAAAACCACGCAGGCGGAGGGCAGCGTGGCCTGACCTGGAGAGCAACGGCCTTGTACTCATCCACCAAGACTCCACGCGAAAAGCCCTCCCGGAGGCCCAGAACCCCGTGAGCGGGTCCGCTTCAGCCTCCTCGCAAGTGGCTTCCAGGCTTGCGCCCTGTCCTAAGTCCTGCGAGGCTCGGTAGGTGCCTGTGAAATCGAACGGAGACAGACAGGGCGGCGGAAATGTGGACCCAGGGAGCCTCCTGGCCTTTCTCCTTGGGAGTCGCTGAGACCTTGTCCTGCTGTCCGTGGCGCTTCTTGGAGAAAACATGAGTTGGATGTGCGACTGCAGGTGTTTGGGGTGGGGGCAGGAAGGCACGGAGGGGCCGAGCCTGAGGTGGGCAGCTCTGGTCTGTGCCCACACCGTGGAGCCTGGGTCGAGGGCGGCTCTTCAAACAGCCCTCCATCCTTGCCATCAGGGGCCCTCCCGGCCCTCCAAGCCCTTTCTCATCCGCCCTGAGAGACGGTGCAAGGGGGATACAGTCACTAACGGGCTTCACAAAAGGGGAAAGAGTCCAGGAGAGTTGATCTGAGCTCGGGTCTGCCCCCCCCCACACCGGCTCCTGGGCCACGCCACCCACCACATCTCAGGTGGGTATAAGAAGGTGCCCAACCTCACTGGGTTGGTATGATCGTTCCGTGGACTCGGGTACCAAGATAAAAATGGGCTGCGCATCAGGCTGCTGGTTCTGCAACCTTGGCAGCTCATTTCATCGCCCCGTGCCTCAGTTTCCCTGTCCGTATAGCACATCGCCCAGGGACTGTTGTCAGGATTCCGTGGGATGACGCCTGGAAAGTAGTCAAGATATGGGACCTGCAAGTATCGCCACGGCTGATGAGCTGAGTCTGGCTCTCTGCACACCTCACGCGCCAGAGGGGGTGGGCTGCCCAGGCCACACTCCCTGCCAAGCCGTGAAGCCCATCTTTGCCCCCCCTTCCATGAAGCACCCCTGAATGTTCAGTGCACCCCACGTCCGGCAGACTCCCAGGACTGAGGAAGTGACCTGCTCCCCATCCCCATCATATGTCCCCATCCCCCGCTGCAGGGGGCTGTGCTGGGGTGGCTGTGCCCAAGCTGGCACCAATCAAATATGGAAGTCTGCAATAGGCTGGGCACTTTTGCTTAGTTCTACCCCACCCAGGGCCTGGCCCCGCCTGGGCAGCTCTGGTTTCACTAGCTGAGACCTTCTCCCGCCACCAGACCCACTAAGGCCCCCCTCTCAAAAAGTCAGGATGCTGGAGTTTTCTTCAGGAGGGAGGGGAGGGGGCCCTGGGGGGAGGAGGGCCTGCTGACTGTGAAGACTAATTCTGAGGCTCCTGATGGGCAGACGCTGAGCCCGATGAGGCGCGTCTCAGTGTCCACCCTGCACGGGACAGTGAGCGCCTCCTGGTGTGTCATGCTCTGAGGGCCTCAGTCCCCTCACCCTGGTCCAGAGCAAGACCCAGAGAAGAGCCAGAACGCCAGACCAGACGGGTGTCTGGGGGGCTCAGGCTGTTAAGCGTCGGACTTTGGCTCAGGTCATGATCTCGTGGTTTGTGAGTTCGAGCCCCGTGTCGGGCTCTATGCTGACAACTCGGAGCCTGGAACCTGCTTCCGATTCTGTGTCTCCCTCTCTCTCTCTCTGCCTCTGCCCCCACTCATGCTCTGTCTTTCTCTCTCTCTCAAAAATAAAAATAGACATTAAAAAATGTCACGCTCTTTCTCAAAAATAAACGTTAAAAAAAAGAAGAAGACCGCCAAACCAGAGTCTGGATCCCAGCCTCAGGACCGGCCCCCCTTCCCAGGCTTCATCTGGTTCCCTGCCCACCCCCAACAAACCTCCCACCAGCCACACTCTGTCCTTTCTGGTCTTCACACATGCTGTTCCCTCTGGCTAGAACACTTTTCCCCCTTGCCTCTCACCTCAGGCACCACTTCCTGAGGGAACCCTCCCCTCACCAGCACGGACGGGCTTGGGGACCTGTGTGTCTCCTCTCACCGCTTCACCATCACTGAGTAAGCGCCCTTGAACGGCACCAGCCCCTTTTCCTCCGTCCCTGTCCGGGTTATCGGCCTTGACAGTGATGCCTCGCCCGAGGGAGGTGCTGAGCAAACACTGAAGGAATGAATGATCGACTCACAGCCCAGCTCGCTGCAGCCTTTAGACCCACGATGTCTAGGGCCCGGGAGCTTTTTCAAAAGCCCAGGAAAATGAAAGACGTGAAATACAGTTTTTTAAAAAATTTATTTATTCTGAGAGAGAGAGAGAGAATCCCAGGCAGGCTCCGCACTGTCAGCTCAGAGCCCCACGAGGGGCTTGAACCCACCAACCTTGAGATCATGCCCTGAGCCGAAGTCGAACACTGACCTGACTGAGCCACCCAGGTGCCCCTGAAACAGTCTTGTGTTGGTTCCAGGATACGGTGTGGAAGGGTAATTAACAAAGGGATGGCGACATGTTGAGCGCACGCGATGGCTCTTCCGCGGGAAGAGCAAACTCCGCCACCACTGTCGACTGTGGGTAAAGGGTACTGGCCGTGGGTGTTCGACGTAATCGGAGGGGGACACCGCTACTGGAAGGGGGTCCTGTGCCCAGCAAGACCAGGCCAGGCTCCCAGGACATGGCAGCGACAGCGTCTTCCTGCCACTAGCCTTCAGCCCAGGACACAGACTATTCAGATTCTGCAGAAACCGAACAGCCAGGGAAGGAGGAGCGGAGGGACGGGGTGCAGGGCCTCAGTGACACAGCTGCCTGCCCCGCTGGAGGAGAGAGGATGGCAGAAGGGTGGCCCCAGTGCCACCCGCGCGCAATCCTGGCAGAGCAAGTCCCTGGGGAAGACATGCCCGCTGCTCCGCTAAGTCCTGGATCCTGCGGAGCCTGACGTCCCGCCCTGGATTTTCTGTGCATCCTGATCTTACTTTTGCTGAAACTACTCAGGGCCCGTTTTCTCTCCGTTGTTTCTCTCCGGGGTTGGCGACCTCACGGACTAGCACAGTGCCGGAGGCTCACCTCCGTCCTCGGCCCAGCAGAACTAGAGCGGGTGCCCACCCACTAGGGGAACCCCCTCCTCTAAGTCAACCACCAGAGAGACTTAGGGACCCGCCTTTGGAATCCTGTCTCCTCTGCTCATAGCCCTGCCCCTGCCACCCGTGCTGTCGTGGACCCCTCCGCCAAGGAAGTGGGGACGGGGGCCTTTGTAGCCTGTTGGAGGGGCTCTCGTCTGCCACGGCTTGTACCACAGGGAGGGCAGGGATCGCGGGGCTCCGGGGCCGACCCTGCCTCTGCTGCGTGCCGGCTGTGCAGTCTTGGGATGACTACGCCTGTCTCTGAGCCCCAGAGGCCGCAGGGCTTCTCAGCCTGGTGGAATTTACTGGCATTGCAATGAATCACCATCAGGGTGACAGTTAATTGCCTGTCTCCAGTTACCTGAAAGCCCCTGAAGGCCGAAGGCTGGATGTCTGCCCGGTGCCTGCATATGGCCTGGGGCTCAAGAAATATACATTGAGCAGAGGAGCCTCGACTTCTCACCTGTAAAATGGGAACATTGACAGCCTTCTATAAATACAGGTGTGTGGGGGAGACGTGAGCCCCTGGGTTTAGACCCAAGTGAGAGCTTCCACTGGGGTGGGGGGTGATCTGTTATTCTGATGAAGGGGGTCCCTGCAAGGGGCTCTCTGCAGACAGTGACGTCACCCAAAGAAGTGAGGTGGATGGCTCGCCAGAGCAGGGTCAGGAGCAGCCTAGGGGGTGGGGTGCCCACCGTGGAGACCTCAGCCCATAGCTTGCGTTTCCCCCTCCTCCCCTCTCCCCCTGCCCATGGTAGTGCCAGCAGACCAAGGGGATAAGCCAGCCCCCACTCCCCCTGCCCTGCCCATGGTGGGGCTCGGCGTGGGTGAAGGGCTGCTGCCTTAACACGGAGCTAGTCTGGGCTAGTTTTTGTCCCTTGCTGGAGAGATGAGGGACCCTGGGGGCCAGCAGCTGAGCTGCCAGGAGTGTGGCGGGGTCCTCCACTGTTCTTTCAGGGACCCGCGTGGGAGTCACTAACCATAGCAATGGCCGTAACGACGTAGCACATCCTAAGTGCTTCCCAACTCTGAGTTCTCACAACCTACTTGTCACCATCCCCACTTTGCAGATGAAGAAACTGAGGCCCGAAAAGGAAAGCCCTTTGCCCCAGGGAGCCATCTGGGGTTGGTCTGACTCACTGGCCCCCACTCTGGACCTCCTCTCCCTGGGACCCTTGGGACACACAAGGAGGCCATCAGGCTCCGGCCGTGGCTCTGAACTCCTCAGAACTGCTGCCTTCCTACTGGGGGCCTCGCCTCCTCCTCAGAGGCCTGCTTGGACTGGGGGAAGGCAGAGCCGAAAACCTGCAGTGCAGAGGACGCCGGTTTGAAGAAAGCAGCGAACGTTCTGCATGATCCGCAGAGCCCAAAAAGCTACTACGGAACTCTCCAGAACCCTGAGGTTCTTCTGTGGGGGCTCCGGGATGGCCCCTGGGTGCCTAAGGAGCCACACACACCCCTCCAGCCCCTTTGGAATGGGGCTGGCCCGGCTCGCCTCCCTCCCCCTGACTGGGGCTCCCTCCCATGCCTTCTGCCCTCCCCACGGACCCACCATTCACTGAGATTTCCATCTGGTTCTGGTTTCTCAAGAGAGGAGGGAGGAGAGGGTTTGGGGGGAGGCTGAGAGCTGGCACCCGGTGGAGGTAAACCCGATACCTTCTCTTCCTGGTCCCCCAAGCTCCGTGAACTTCCCCCTGCCAACTGTGCCTGCAAACTCGAGGCCGCCTGACCATCATGGAACCTTCTTCCGATGGCCCCTTGGACACTGGGGTCCTGGGCAGGGAAAGGACCCAGGGTGGAGATCAGCTTTCCCATGAATGCAAACACCATGTTGAAACTGGCTCTGCTGGAGCCCGGGATCAGTTTTGTGTGTGAGTGTGTGTGTGCGTGTCCTAGATGAGCAAGAACCGATCTGTAACCCCCGAAGGGGCGCATCTGAAAGCTCAGCCTTCCTCCCTGAGTCGTCTTACCCACAAGACCTTCTAAAAGTGGCAGTTCATCTCTAATTTGAATTTTTAACCTCAAAGGCCACATTATGAAAACAGTTGCGTTATGTTTTATAGACGGTATTTGTCATGAAATCATACATGGTTACAATCTGTGCCACATAGAAAATGAAGCAAGAGGCTCATTCTGGACAGGAAGCAGCAGTCAGTACCAGCCAGGCTGGGACCGCAGCAAATCAGCGCTGTCCTTCCGGAGGGGACACCAGGATGGTTGGACAGGGGCAGTGCAGCTTGGGTCCTGTGTGTTTTGGGGGGGTGCACCCAGGGCCGGACGATCCATCCCCTCTTTGGGGAGCAGAGTTAGGTCACAGCGAAGGCCAGTAGAGCCAGCTCCTAAGACCCAGGTCTCTGTCCCTAAACTCAGCCCCTTTTCCTGTGGGGCCTTGGGAAGCTCCTCTCTCCTTGGTTTTCCCATCTGTGAGAGGGCGTGGCAGTCCTAAACCAGGCTGCTTCCTCCTCCCACGCGGCAGAGAGAGCCAACGAGAAAACAAATGGCCCAGGGGCGGGGGGGTGGGGGGGTGGACACAGCCCTGAGCCCCTAGCTGCTTGATTTCCCCCACCTCTCAGAACAACCCAAGCTCTGGGTGCTATCATTATGCCCATTTTGCAGATGCAGAACACAAGGCTCAGGGAAATAAGGCACCTTCCCAAGATCAGCAGAAATCGGGGGCAAGGTTGGGGCCAGAATCCCACAGCCAAGCCAGACCCTGCCAGGGGCGTGCCCAGCCCCTGGGAAGGCAGGGAAGCCCCTGGAACTCTCTGGGACCAGCTCTCTGTTTTTTCTCCTTTTTTTTTTTTTAATGTCTTTATTATTTTTTGAGAGAGAAAGAGAGAGCGCAATCAGGGAAGGGGCAGAAAGAGAGAGAGGGAGACACTGAATCCAAAGCAGGCTCCGGGCTCCGAGCTGGCAGCGCAGAGCCAGAGTCGGGGCTCGGACTCATGAACCGCGAGATCATGACCTGAGCCGAAGCCGGACGCTTAACCGACTGTGCCCCCCAGGTGCTCCCCAACCCCAGCTCTCTGTTTCTATGTTGGTGTCACCACGGAGCTACCCAGGGGTCCAGGGAGACTGCCCATGTCCAGGCACTGCAGAGCCTCTTTCCTGTCCCTTCCTAAGCAAGCCTGGAGAGGCTGCGGCAGGTCGGAGTGAGCGCAGCCCCAGGGGCGCCGGGCCAGCCAGGCTGAGGAACACGCCGAGAGCAAGGGCCTCAGGCCCTGAACCCCCATGTCCTCAGTCTCTTAGTCTGGAAAATAGGGCCAGAAGCCTACCTTCCTCCTAGCATATCTGGGAGGAGCCGTGGAGGGCTTTTGGCAAAGAGCAGGTGCGCGAGAGACGGTCCTGACTGGTGGGGTCTCAGGGACAACCGTGATGGATGTGAACGCACCCACAGATCAGCCAGCTCCACTGCCCCAGCCCCCCATGAGCCCCCCCAGATTCCCTCCATCCCTCCAGGGCTGGGGATTTGCAGCGGGCCAGCCTGGGCCGACCTTCGCCTTGTGAAGGCCCGTGAGTGAAGCTTCCGTCTCAAGATCACGGTGGAGTCTCTCCTCCCCAACTCAGACCTCAGAGCCTCCGGGTCCCGGGCAGCCAGGGCTGCTGATCAGCTTCTTTGGAGACAGGGACGCCCTGGACGCTCCGGGCAGCCAGGCCACCTGCTGATTCCAAGTAAACCCCTCATTTCCCACACGACAGGGAGGACTGGCTCACTGAGAGCATCCAAGGGGAGGGCCTGGGTGCTCTGCACCCTCCAGACACCACAGACGGGCAGGAAGCGTTTCTCACCCCCCTTAATACAACATAATGAAAAGTCACGGACCAGGCCTTCCGCTCCTGGAACAGCCAATCTCCTTCTCACCTCTGAGCCTCTGTATGTGCTGTTCCTGCCACCCGAAACACCCTTCCCCAACCTCCCCTTCTGGCTAACTCCACTGATCCTTTAGGTATAACCTGAAATTCCGCCTCCTCCAGGAAGCCTTCTCAGGGCCCCCAGACCTGGTAGGGAGCCCCATTATCTGTTCTTATCCTAACAGCCAGGACATCATCTTCATGGCAGGGCCCACAGCTCCCTGGATCCCTGCTGGGAGCCCAGGACCTAGCCCACGCCTGCCGTGGAGTGGGCGCTCGACAAATATTTGGGGAAGGAGGGAGGGAAGCGTTCAGAGGATGTCTCCCCCACTCTTCCTCCCTTGAGAGAGAACTCAGCCCCTCGAAGCGGCCGCCCTCTTGGGCGCTCTGCCCAGCCCAGACCCACGTTCACAGCTACAGCAACAGGGGCCTTTAAACAATGACCTCGCTTTTGGCCACGTTCGGGCTTCGCCTTTTCCTCTTCTCCTTCCCAGTGAAACCGGAGCGGTCCGTTTCTACTCCTTGTCTCTGGCGATTTCCCGCTTCGAGCCCTGACACTCCCCCCGTCGGGGGTTCAGTGCGGGGTTGAGAAGGCAGGGCAGCCGGCTCTGAGGAAGAGGCCGTCCGTCCGATGCAAACATGGTCTCTTGGAAACACGAGGGTCCCAAAGGCTCCCCGGCCCCCAGCCCCTCTGTCACACCGCTGCGGGTCAGGCTTTGCACAAGGGTGTCCCTGGACACGCCGTGCCTTCCTCGGGCCAGTGCCGAGTTTCCAGGCGAGAACCGGGAAGATGGGGGACACAGTCTGTCCCTGCCAGGGCCAGGGCTACTTCTAGCAAGAGGACATCTGGGGCCCGGCAAAGGGTGACCGGCTTGCCCTAGCCTCGGGGGATCACTGCCCACTTCCTCAGCGGCTTTGGGCCAAGTCACTTTGCCTTTCTGAGCCTCAGTTTCCTCCTCTGTGAGATGGGATAATGCTTCCTGCCTTCCTAAGGCTGCTGAGAGAATTCACCAGAAGGCTGCATGTGTGCGTGGAGCGGAGCCAGGCAGGTGGGAAGGGCTGGCCAAGACGGCAGGCAGCGACACTGCCTTGGAGCCCCACTCCCGGGTTAGCGACCCAGGCTCCCTGGTGGCCCTGGTGCTCCTTCTCCCAGCACGGTGTCTCAGAACAGCATGGCATGTGCTGAGTGAATGGGCTAATTCATGAATCGCATCCGGTTTTCTTGGAACCCCAAAGCAAGGTATATCTTGGAGGGGCAGGGAGGGATGGGGTTTAAGGGTCTCTGGGAAGACAGAAAGACCCGGTTTCTGCACCTCACCGTGACGGTAAACGGGAGAAGGGCCCACCTGTCTCTTCTGCCACTGCTGGGCTGTCTTTCTAGACTGCTCTCCCTGGTCTGGTCGGGGAAGCGGTCAGAAGACAGTGGTCCAGGTCCCGGGGGCGGGGGGTGGGGGGCAGCCCTCCGTCTGGGAAGATAGAGGTCCGGAGGCCCCTCTGGCTTCCGAGCCCACAGGGTTAGTGGTGGGGGCTCGGAGGGGACGGGGGGGGGCCCCCTCCATGACGCAGGGTCCGCCTGCGCTCTCTCACGATGCGCTGCGCTCTGCCAGCTGCGAGGGAGCAGCTGACTCTGAAGGTCCACGGGCTTCGCTGTGACTGTCACTGGGCGCCTCTCAGGGTCGCGAGAAGGTGGTAGACCAGAAGCCCTAAACCGTGCTTCTCCGCTCACCGTGGAACCTCGGGCAAGTCCCTTGACCTCTCTGAGCCTCGGTTTCCCCAACTGTAATTGGAGCCCAGACACCCTTGCTGAGCACCTTACACGGACTCACCTCCAGCCCGCTTCCATCCGTTTCCCCAAATCCATGAAATCACCCCAGGAGGACGCACGAGTCTCCCCGTGGGAGGAGCACAGTGCTCGGAGACAGGAAGACGTGCGCGCGGCCATATGGCGGGTGGGGAGGACCAGGGGGCACTGTCCGCTTGCAAACACACCATGGGATGCGCGCTTCTCATCAGAGGGAAGAGAGTGGAGCGGGGAGACGAAGGGCGGAGAAGGAACCCCCGCTGGGCTGCACAGAGTGCAGGGGCCCAGGAGAGGCGGGGATGGGTGCCCGGCTCCCCTCCCCCACCCAGAGGGCCCCGCGACACCCCTGGCGGCGGGGGGGGGGGGGGGGGGCCGGCGGCCAGAACCCGAGCCCTGATGGTCCCCAGCGCCCGCAGCACCATCTTGAGCACATTAGGGGCTGCTGTTAACAGATGTTTTCTGTTACGTGTTATTTGTTAGTCTAATGAAAGGAGGTGCACCGGCGATCAGCGGGGGTTTACACCGGCGGGCGCGCGGCCCGGGCCCCCGCCAGGCACGCCCGGCGGCTCCCGCTTTGATTCCGGGGTTTGCAGCCGTCCGCGTGGTAATTCCAGCTCTGGTTAAATGTCACTTTTAATAACACCGTCCCTGGCGTGGAAACGTCGGCGCCCACGGCTAGAGGGGAGGGTGGATGGGGAGGCGGGATTGGGGGCCGGGGGACAGGAATACCTGGGGCCCCTGGGGGACCCCGAGCGAGAGAGCAGCAGGCGGCCGCGTGCTGGGAGGGGGCTTTTCAGTGACACGAGTGGCAGAGCGCTGGGCTCAGCGGTGAGGCTTCTGGCCCCCCACCCCTGTACCCCACTACTGGCGACCAGAGGGAGTCAGGGTGCTGGGGAAGGAGAGAGAAATCGTCCCCTGTGGCCAGAACCCCTCCTTCCAACCCCTAGGGCTGCCTTGAGCTGGTAGTCAGTAGGTGCTCAATGGATGCTCCGGACCGTCAGTAGCAGTTGCTCTCCCTTAGCCTGAAGCCGGGTGTCTGGGGACGCCTGTGCAGCTCTCTCCCCTCCTGTCTACTGGCCCCTTCCGGGTGCTTCCCCCAGCTCCCACCCCACACTCAGACCACCTTCCGCTCAGGCGAACCCGGGAGGGTGGCAGAGGTGCACAGTCAGTTCTGGAAGGGGCCTGTGGGAGTTGCATGGCGCTCACTCACCCTTTAATGCACATAAAAATGACTGGGAACCTGTTGAACGCAGGTGCCTGGGCCCACGGAGCATCATTCCGTGGGTTGGGGTAGAGCCTAGGAACACGCATTTCAACTAGCTCCCTGCATGAGTCTAATCACCCAGCAGTGAGTTCTGGGGCCACATGTTGACAAACAGATGGTCCAAACCCCTCAGACCAGTGACAGGCCATGTCCGGGGCCCCACCTACTACCCAAGGTGCTTGCCCAGGGCCCTCTTCGGAAGCTTCCAGATCTCCCTGCCCCGGCCTCCTGCCCTTTCACTGCCCCACACCAACGACCTTCCCCAAAGACCACAGTCCACCCAGCAGCCAGTGTCCACCTCTGGGCCACCAGGTCCCAGCTTCTTGTCTGTAACTCCTTGTCCCCCAACAGGAAGGTCCCAACTGCCCTCCTCCCCCACTCCATGCATAGAAAAGCAGAATGGGTCACAAAGAGGGACGAAAAATAATGTCTTCCAGAGTCTGCTTCGTCTTTTAGGATGCAATAAAAGATATCGCCGGCTGTAAAGTACCCCATGTGGATGGCGCCTGTCATCACAGTGGCCCCTCGGAGCTAGGCTGGGGACGGGCAGCTTCCCAGATGGGGAAGGGACACAGAGCAAGGGGCAGTGAGAGCATCTGGGCTGTTTGGCGACCTCATTCCCAGGACGTCTTGAGGTTCCAGGACTCCTGGGCTCTGGCCGGGGGTGTTGGGGGGAGGGGCTCTGCTCCTGCGGCCGCCACCAAGCCCGCAGTCCCGGGGAGGCCACGGCCCCTGGATGGGGAGCACCCCGCCTCGTGTCCCCCGCCCCGGTGCCCCGGCCTCGCCCCCCGCGCACCCTGTCTGCTCAGCATGGGAGCCCGCCCTTGACTGTCCACCTCTGTCTAAACAGGAAACTCCACGGTGCGCCCCTGCTCACCACCTCACAAAAGGCACTTAACCCCTGGCCCATTCCAGAGCCTTCTGGCCGCTCGCCGCTCACAGCCTGGACGCGGTCGTTTGGGCCAGGCAGGAGCCCTCACGAAGGGGTGTGAGCGCCTGGGCGGGAGGGTGTGTGTGCAAACGAGGGGGCCTGTGTGGATGTGAGTGTGTGTGAGCGTGACAGGGTGTGTGTGTGCCGGCAACTTTTACTCGTGTTCACTCCGCGCCAGTCCCTCCAAGCTCCTGGAAACCTCCAGGGCCGGAAGTCCGCAGGCCTGGGCAGGCGGCAGGGGCTCAAGGCCTGATACACGGCGGGCCCTCAGAAAGCGGTGGTGGGTGAATGAATGAATGAATGAATGAGTGAGTGAGTGTCAGAGCTGCCGTAGACTAGGAAAGGGGCCGTCCTATCGACGTTCCGCAGAGCCAGGGACCCTCCACGGCCCTCCTGTGTCCGGGAGGCTGGAGACGGGCCCGTGGAGGGTGAGAAAGGCCATTCTAGATGTTTCTGGGCAGGAGAGGTCCCCCGCTCACTTCACACTTTCCCAAACCCCCCAAGCGGGGCAGCCCCCAACACTGCCAGGCTTGATCGTCTCCCACAGGCCCGTGACCCAGGCCGGGCCGCTGCGGGGACCCCTCCACAGGCTGCCTTGTGCCCCCCCGGTGTGGGAGTGGCCGTCCCTGGTTGGACCACCCAGTGGACTGGGCGCTCTGGGAAGGCTTTAGGCAGTGGTGCAGAACAAGGACTTCAGAACAGGACAGACCTGGGAAGCAGGAAGCCCTGACCTTGGCAAGTGGCTGGTTCCCCTTGTATAAAATGGGGAACTGGGGGCGCCTGGCAGCTCCGTTGGTTAAATGTCCAACTTCGGCTCACAGTTTGCGGGTTCAAGCCCCACATCAGGCTCTGTGCTGACAGCTCGGAGCCTGCAGCCTGCTTCCGATTCTGTGTCTCCCTCTCTCTCCGTCCCTCCCCATTTGCGCTCTGTTTCTCTCAAAAAATAAACATTAAAAATTTTTTTAAAAAGATGGGGTTTAAGAAGAAGACCCACTTCCATGGGGACTGGTGGGGAGACCGCAGGGGTGAGGCGGGTAGAGCACAGTAAGCACTCAGCGAACGGGCCTGTGAGGACCCCTGGCCACTGTCCCATCACCGTCCTGTCCCCTCTCTACGCCCACAACCAACTAACTCCTCACTCCAACCTCAGGGCAGCCCCTGACCAGGTCCCGACCCTGATGTGCCATTTGTAGGATGTGTTTGGGGGACCCACAGCTCCCCGCTAAATCACCCCCAAGAGTCCCTTCCCCCTGGGGTCAGCCATTGCCCTTTGGGTCTCAGAAACCACGAAAGCCCCTCAGGTTTTCCCTCATCCCATTTGACCCCACAGCCCTACCTAGACAAGCCACCGGACATCCTCCCTGTCCTCAGCCATTTAAAGACCCTGAGCTCGGCACAGGGCCACCCCACCAGCCCCACTCTGTGCAGCCCTCCAGGCCCATCCCCTCCTCCCTCTCTGTCCCTTTAGATCTCCAAACAAACCCCTCCCCTCCCTTCCCAGCTGGGAGACCCTGGGCAGGTCGCTTTGCCTCTCTGGGCGCCCTCCCCCAAGAGGGATGCAAATCACTAGCCCTACCTGATTCTCAGGGTAGCTGTGATGGAGCCCCTTTACTGAGCACCTACTATGTGTGCCCTCCCGCACCCATTCAGGCTGGTGAGTCCTGTCCACTGTTCCCATTTCATCTTTGGCGTTGCTTTCGGGGCCTCCAGTGTGCTGTGCACACAGGCATTATCACGACTGCTCCCAAACTACTTTTCCAGAATCTTCTGCAAGGGCACAGCGACAGCTTGTGCCCAAGGGGAAGGGCCCTCATGGGGTGCTAGCTGGCCGAGGCTGGCCCCCAAGCTCCAGGCAGATGACACACTAGAGGAGTAAGACCACCCTGGAACCGAGACCAATGAACTAAATAGGGGGCGCAGCCTCGCTGACCCCGCCCACCCAGCTGACCCCGCCCACCAGCCTGAGGGGTTGACCCACCAGTTCTCAAACTGAATTCCTCCAGGCTCTCAGCTTCTGGGCCTGGCTCCTGGCGTTTGGCTCACCCTCCTCTCCCCCTGCTCGGGGCATGTGCTGGGGGGCTGCCCTCACCAGCCCTTGCCTGGACCCACACCCCAGAGACTCCAGGTTCCTGGGCATTCTCTCAGCCGGGATGGAATCCTGAGGAACGAGGGAGGGGCCTCTCAAGCATCTGTGTGCTGCCTTGTTCAGGTGGGGACGGAACCCAGAGAAGGGGTGTAACATGCCCCAGGTCACACACGGAGGGGGCAGCAAAAGTCTGGGCTTCTTGCCTACGGCAGACGGCTCTGCCCCTGCCTCCTGCTCCAACCCCCACCGGAAATGGGTGCCAGGAGAGGAAGGCAAGAGGGAAGAAAGGCAGGCTCAAGGCGCCCGCGTGGCTCAGTTGGCTGGGTGATCGACTCTCCGTTTCAGCTCAGTCATGGTCTCACAGTTCCGTGAGTTCGAGCACCACGTCAGGCTCTGGGCCGACCGCTCAGAGCCTGCTTGAGATTCTCTCTCCCTCTCCTCTCTGCCCCTCCCTGCTCACTCTGTCTCTCTTCCAAAATTAAAAAAGAACAGGAAAGCAGGGATTTGAAGAGGTATTTGCACACCTGTGTTCTAAGCAGCATTAGTCACAACAGCCAAAATGTGGAAAATATCCATGTGTCCTTTGACAGGTGACGCGGCGTGGAATATAGCTCAGGCTTAAAAAGGAAGGACATTCTGACACACGCGACAACAAGGATGACCTGGAAGATGTCCTGCTAAGTGCCACAAAAGGACAAATGTTCAACTTAGGACAAATGTCCAACTTACATGAGGTCGTCGGATTCACAGAGACTGAGAGGAGTGGGGGGCGGGGCCTGTGTGCAAGACAATAAAAGTTCACCGCAATAAAAGTTTTAAAAATTGAAGGCAAGGCAGCCTGTCTCTAGACCCCATAGTCCCTTCGGGTCCTCTACTGCGGGGAAGGGGCAGGTCCCCACCCCAAACCATGTTTGCCCTTGGCTTCCCGGCACCCCATTAGCAGATGGGGCTGCAGGAGCCCAGAACCCCCACCAGGGCTCCAGCCACCTCTGGCTTAGCCTGTGTCCTCAGCTTCCAAGCACGCGGCTGTCCTAAATCTCTGGGGAGTGGACCGTGTGGTTCTGAGGTCTCCAATCCAGGTACCAGCCCTGCAAAACCTGGGGGACGGGGCGGGGGGGCGGGGGACTCCCGGGTTGGGGGCCTCACCCGCCGGGCTCCGGGACCTTGTTTATTTTCACAGTGTGTCCGCATCACAGTTTCCGCCATGCCCACAGGAGGGAATGCTTTAAAGAAAATCTCAGTTATTAATGTGGTTTCTTTTGTTGTAAGTCATTGCAAAGACAGCAAACGGAGGGTTTATTTTCCTAACGTGCTTGGCATAGCTCGGCGCCCGGCGCAGACTTCAGCGTTTGATTTGGGAGGGACACGGGACCCCACTTCGCTCTGAGTCACCAGCGAAACCACAGCCTTCCCGGCCAGTTGCCGGGGCGCCTGCCCTGGGAAAATCATTGGCAAGGCTAGGCTACATCGCCTGGTGGCTTTGCGAAAACAAAAGAGAAAAACATTTTTTTAAAGTTTGGAGGCTGCTCTTCTCGGAGATTGAACATGTATCGATTTTCTAACTCATTCGTTTCTCCATTTTAGGCCTTTGTGTTGAATGGCGGGGGGAGGGGCATCTCTCTTGGGGGTCAGTGGCTTTCTTTGGACCCAGAAACAGCTCCAGAAGCTGCCAGAAACCCCACTTCTGAGCATGGGTGAATCTTCAGGCAGGCCCAGAACCGGGGGACAAAGTCACAGCCCGGGGCCCATGCCTGCTGGCCTGGGGGTCTTAAGTCCCGCCGGCACCCTGAGGTTTGGTTGCCTATTTAAGAAAGGGGTACCAGGGTGCAGGCTGGGTTCACCGAGATCCGGGGAGGAAAGGTTCCTTCTGCCCCACTTTGGAGACTTCGAGACTCGGACCCCACAGTGAATTGCAGTGGGAAGGGGGGGGACACCTGCCCAAGGAGGGAAGGAAATGCAAGAACAGAGCAGTGGCCTCTGCCCTCCATCTGCAGCCCCAGACGCAGACAGCAAACTGAGGGAGTCTCCCGGGCCAGGGGGGGCAACCACACAGTGCCCCCCCAAGCCGCTGTCCCCGCTGCCTCTCCCGGGGAGCTCTGCCTGGCAGTGGGCACCCCTGGAATGCGCCCAGTTGGCCTTGGGAGATGCTTGACTCTATATAAAACATTTGGATTTCATGGACTAGTGATTTGCTTTCAATCCAAGGAATGAGGGTAGCATTACCTCCTTTTAATTTTGCCAAGTAAGGATGTTAAAATCCAGTTATCCCTAGGTCGTGAAAGAAAGGGTGTTTTAACACCAAAAGGAAGGGGAAAGATGTGATCCCAAACACAGAGCAGCCTTTAAACTGAAGCGTGTAGCTTCCCCAAGCAGCCTCCGCAGTGACCGTGTTTGCTCCCATTTCCAGCGGCCTGGAGAGAAAAATCTCCCAGTTCGTGCCCCCAGGGTGCGGAAGCCCCATCTCTGGAAAGGAAAGCGGACCCCCACCCTGCCCCTGCAGGCTCTCACTGAGGATGGCCGGTCGGGCTGGGCAGGGGGCTGGTGGGGAGGCCCACTACCCACTGAGCTCCCCGGAGGCTGCCAGTCCCCAGTTGACACAAACTATTCTGGAACTCTCCAGAAAAACCATGCACTTGGAAACCTATGCTGTGTCCAAGAGCCCAGCGATGCCTTCCACTGTCTGTCCCAGCGGCTGGGGGCCGGGCTGGAAACGGGCACCGGTCCCCTGGCCAGGACTTAAGGACAGAAAGCCTGTGCCCGCAGCCGTCTCTCTGCCACTTCTGTACCCCTCTTCCCCCGTCTCCATCCATTTTGCCCTTCCTTCTTCACTTTCACCTTCAATGGGCTCCTCCTTCTCTCCCTTACCCTCCAAGGGGGTCCCCCATTCATTCAGGCAAAATCAGAGACCTCTCCTCTCCTCTTAGCGGAAGCCTGCTGGGAGCCAGCTCTCCTCCCAGGAGCCCTGAGTCAGGCCGACAGAGCCCCTCTCTTGCACCAGAAGGCACCCCACTTTACCCCTGGCCCAAGCCGGACACCTTTCCTCCACTTTTCCACTGGGGAAACCCCAGCTCCCGGGCATACGTTGGCCTGCCTGATGCTCATCTCGGAGGGTGCAGAGATGCAGGGACCCTGTGGCTGGGGGGCGCATGGGCGCCCCTGGGAGGAAGCCAGTAACCACCGGACGCAGCCGGGGACCCCGTGAGGTGCAGCTGCGCGTTGTCCGTGTCTCACATTCGCACGTGCTCGGGGACCAGGCTGGAGCCCCCTGGGTTTCCCCTGCACCTCTGCTCCTCTGAAGAGCAGGGCATGCACCCGGCCCACCTGGGCCTGCCTGGGGTCTCAGAGGAGCCCCGAGGCTGGTGCAGGAAGTGGGGGTCCCCAGGAAGGGCTGGGAAGGCTGCTGGAGTCAAGTGAGTGACTCTTAAGGGGCCCAGAGCCTCCAGCAGGCCAGCCTGCTCCCCAGAGCAAAGGGGCCTGGCTGTGGTCGCAGACACCCTAGCTCCCCTACAGGCTGTGGGTGAGCTGTGGGGACTCTGGTCCTTCCTTGGCCCCCACGAAAGAGTCCAGGGCCGGGCACCTCTGCTTTATCTTCATCCCCTCCTGCTCCAGCTAGAGCTCTCCCTCCCCCTTCTCCCCAAGGGCTCAGGCCCCTGTGATCCAGTAGGACTTTGAAAAAAGCCACTTGGTGGGTTGTTTGTTTTTAAAGCCCTTTCCTGATGACCTTTAACCTCGGTGGAGGCGGGAGGCCTAGCTGGCTCCTTGGGGTGGGGCCATTCCATCTAGGAAGCTGCTGGTGGGGTAAACTGGGGGCAGGCGGGGGGGGAGGGGGGGTTGGGGGGCATCATCCCTACCCCAAGCCAAGGAGCCCATCTTAAGACCTAGTAGCAGCTTGGATGGGTAAGGATGAAAGGGGGCGCCTCTGAACCCCAGACGTGTGACCCGGCTGCCCTGCCCCTTCGGAAGCCTCGGGTTCCCTAGCTGGGACTTGGCAATAATCACACCCACTTCCCGGGCGACTTGGCAAGTGCGGCGGCGAGCGCTGCCTCCGGGCGGGGCACAAAGACAGCACCCCTCCCCGCCGTTCCCACGACTGGCGGCGGCGGCGGCTCCGGTCCAAGGTGGCCGCGCCTCTCCCCGGGTCCAGAGCCCCGGTCCCCGCCGCCTGCGCGATCGCAGACCGACGACCTCCACGCGGCACCCCGGCGGGTCCCGCGTCCCCGACTCCCTCCCCGGCCCGGACCCGGCGGAGCGCGCGCCCCCCGCAGACCCCGCGTTTCCGTTCCCACGCACCCCCCCCCCGGGGACCCCCCGCCCGGGGCCCCCCCCCGCCCCGCCCCGCCCGCACTCACCGTCCGGCGGCGCCGCCTCGCTGCCGCTGCTGCCCCCGGACGGCTCCCGCGCCGCGCCCTCCCGCGCCTCGGCCCGGGCCGCGGGGCGCGTCGCCAGCCGCCCGGCCGCCGCCACCTCCTCCAGGTCCAGGAGATGGCTCACCGTGAAGTTCTTGCGCGCCTGGGCGCAGTCGCCGGGCCCCAGCGCGGGCGGCGGCCCCGGGCCCAGGGGCGGCTTGTCCAGGGCGAAGGCGGCGGCGGCCGCGCTGTCCATGCCCGCCAGGGCCCCGGGGTCGCCGGCGCGGGTGGCAGGCGCGGTGGGAGCGAGCGCGCCCCGGGCTGCCCCGCGCTCGGCCCCGCTGCCCGCCGCCGCCGCCGCCTCGCCCCCGGCCGCCGCGGCCCGCCCGGCGCTGACGTCGGGGAAGCAAACTTTTCCCTCCCCTCGGCCGCCTCGCGCGCTCTCCAAGTTGGTAAGACGCGAGCTCCTCCGGCCACACGCCCCTTCTTGAAGCAGACCTCGCCCCTGCCTCGCCGCCGCCGCCTCCTCCTCCTCCCCGCGCCGCGCCTCGCCCGCCCCCACCCTGCGGCGGCCGGGAGGGAGGGGGTCCCGCGCGGAGTCCGGCGGCCGCTGGGGGCGGGGAGGGGGGGAGGGGTGTCCTCCGTGCATCCTCCCCACCCTCCATGTAACGAGTGGGAAGGTTCTGTGTTTGGGGGGTTTTTGGAAATCCCCCATCAAGTGTCTGGGGGAGGAGAGAATAGAGAGCGCGCCCCCCACCCCTGCTTCCATTCACTAATTCCTCCTGGGGGGGGGGCCTCCGGGACAGTTGACGGGGGATACCCGAACTCCCATCTCCACCTTCACGCTCCCCGGCCCCCGGGCACCCCAACGCTGTTGGAAAGAACTCTTGGTTCAGCCTGTTCAGTCCACCTGGCCCGAGGTCCAGAAGCAGCAGATTCTTAAGTTTCTGGGGTGCAGGATCGGGTGGTCCCCCATACAAGCCGCGTAGCCCACCTCCAAGACAATCCCGTCCCTCCCCAGGGGTGATCAAGCCGGTAGGAAAGCGTTTCCCTCCAGAATTCCTACTTTACACCCAGAGGATAGACAGCCAGACGACAGCCAGACTGACAGATGGGTGACAGGGTAAGAGAGAGAGGCAGGCTTGGGTCTCCGCTCGTGTTTTTGTTTTTCAAGGAAAGCCCGGAAAAGTCCCTCAGAGCTGAGACTGAAAGCCCTCCAGATGCCACGGTCTGTCCCCTGGGGCAGCTGCTTGGAGACCCTGCCCTCCGTCCTCCCTGCCACCCCTGTGCCGCTGAAATGTCAGAGCAACACAAATACGCCCATCCGGAGGCAGCTTCCGCCCGATGAAGCCCAGTCTGTGTGCACCCCCAGGATCTGCACAACCAGCACCCCGAGTTCTGCAGGAGTCACCCCCCCCGAGAATGGAGTGACCCCTAAGATGAGGCTGACTGTCCCCCAGGTGGTGTCATCCACAG
>PJEM01011425.1:42075-54274 GCA_004023845.1 Helogale parvula
GAGGGCCAGGTAGAAAAGCCGGCAGAAGAGGCGGCAATGCACACCGTGTGTGTGTGTGTGTGTGTGTGTGTGTGTGTGTGTGTGTGTGGCCTCGCACCTCTCTGAGCGACTGAGCAGATATGACTGCTACCAGGCCCTGGGAACTGTGTGGGAGGGGCTCCCCTGCTGGAACCAAGGTAGGGGGCGGGAGGGGGGGAGTGGGTGGGCGCAGGGGGAGGCATCCCAGGAAAAGTGCAGCTCAGCATTCCGAACAGCTTTGGGTCCAGACCCCAGGTTCCAGGCCCTGCTCAGCCACACCCCGCTGTGTGACCGCCAGCAGGTCCCCTTCCCTCTCTGAGCCCCATGTCCTCCCTCACAGAATGGGCGTGTGAAGTACCACTGTCCTGGGCGCTCCGGGGACTCCACTGCGGAAATCTGGGGCCCGTGGCCCGAAATATAGGGAGGGTACTGTTGACATCGGCCTGTGGACCTGGGAAGGGGCTAAGAGAGCATGTAGGTCCCGTTCCCTGGAACGACAGATGGGGAAACTGAGGCAGCAAAGCGGAAGCTCCTTCTGGGGCTGGGAGGACCATGCAAATTGTTTAGTCCAGGAAAGTACAGTGGTTTTGTCTCCGCCACAGTGGCTGACCCCATTAGCTCATTCTTTCCTCCTGTCCATACAGAAGGGTGATGTCCTGTATCTGCGTACAATGAGGGTGCTTCGGCCCCAGGCCCCGGGCTCAAGTCCAGGCCTCGCACTTCCTAGCTGTGGGCCTTCGCAGTCTATTTAGACTGTTCTCTTGGTTATCTCCTCTGTAAAATGGGCTGTTAGGAGGATTAAATAAGTTGATACATATATTGGGGGGCACCTGCTATCTAGTGAGCACTCAGAAGGGGTCAACAATTCATTTTTAGGGGTGCCTGGGTGGCCCAGTCGGTTAAGCGGCTGACTTCAGCTCAGGTCACGATCTCGTGTTTGTGAGTTCGAGCCCCGCGTCGGGCTCTGTGCTGACAACTCAGAACCTGGAGCCTGCTTCAGATTCTGTGTCTCCTTCTCTCTCTGCCCCTCCCCTGCTCACACTGTCTCTCTGTCTCTCAAAAACAGACATTAAAAAAAATTCATTTTTAAGCATTTATCCCCAGAAGCAGTGCCGGGCGGTGAGAGCAAACTCAGACTCTGGGCTGAAGGGATGTTTGAATCTTTTCCCTGCCGTTTGCCAGCTGTGTGGCCCTGGCAAGGTCCCTCACTGGTGCCCTCCGAGTCAGATCCATCATCTGTACATAGGGATAATAAAGAGACCAGCCCCGATACTGAATTCTTGTGAGTTTGGCACTATTGTTTCTATTGTCATTGCTAGTTTTTAAGTATGTATTTAATTATTTCAAATGTTTATGTATTTATTTTGAGAGAGAGAGTGAGCACGAGCAGGAGGAGGGGCAGAGAGAGAGAGGGAGAGAGAATCCCAAGCAGGCTCCACACTGCCAATGCAGAGCATGGGCAGGGAGGGCCCCAACTCACAAACTGTGAGGTCATGACCTGAGCTGAAATCAAGGGTCAGAGGCTTAACTGACTGAGCCACCCAGGCGCCCCTAAATATTTATTTATGTTGAGAGGTGGGGGGGCAGCATGCCAGTGGGGGAGGTGCAGAGGAAGAGGAAGAGCGAGAATCCCAAGTGGGAGCTGTCAGCACAGAGGTGGACGCAAGTCTCGAACTCATGAACTGCAGGATCATGACCTGAGCTGAAACCAAGAGTCGGACGCTTAACCTACTGAGCCATCGAGGCATCCCTGGGTGTTTTTTTTTTTTTTAATGCGTATTTAATGTTCTTGCTGCTGAGCTGTTATGACTCTTGTCAATCCTGGGGCTGGGGGCTGGGGCGGCATGGGAACGACAGAGTCGGTCAAGAGGCACAGACCGCTCTTAGCTCATAGCTGAGCCCTTGAGCAAGAGGTCCGGGCCTGACGGAGCCCAGAAATGCACCCAAGGAAACTCCGGTGAGAGAACTAAGCTCATTACCCCCAAAGGGATACAGTTAGGAAGGAAACCATTTCCATGGTGATTTAGATCAATGTCGTGATATCAACCCAGAGCCGGGAAACGAAGGGTAAATAAGATCACAGTTTAGAACCTCAGTTCAACGAGGGTTTACCGAACCAGGCCCTGGTCCAGGCAGCAGAGGTGGGGAGGGATAGAGGGGAACGGAGCGGGTCCCTGCTCTCCAGAGAAGGTTCCACAGAGAAGGAGCGGCTCCTTAATTAGTAGCTTTGCTGGAGGTTGGAGCCTAGGTCTGACCGTGAGCCTGTTTGCCCCAGGCTCAAAAGCTCATGTGCCCGGGTGGCTCAGTCAGTTAAACATCTGACTTCGGCTCAGGTCATGATCTCACGGTTTGTGGGTCGGGCTCTGTGCTGACAGCTCAGAGCCTGGAGCCTGCTTCAGATTCTGTGTCTCCCTCTCTCTCTGCCCCCCCCTTTTCTCTCTCTCTCTCAAAAACAAATAAAAACAGTTTTTAAAAATTAAAAAAAAAAGCCCTTGTGCTTTAAAAAAAGTTAACTCCTTGTCACAGAAATAAGATGCTTAATGTAGAGATTTTAGAAAACATAAGCAAAATAAAGCGGGCGCCTTGGTGGCTCAGTCAGTTGAGCATCCGCCTTCGGCTCAGGTCACGATCGCACAGTTTGTGGGGTCAAACCCCACATCGGGCTCTGTGCCGACAGCTCAGAGCCTGGAGCCTGCTTCAGATTCTGTGTCTCCCTCCCTCTCTGCCCCTCCTATGCTTACTCTTGGTTTCTCTCTCAAATACATTAAAAATTAAAAAAAAAAAAACAAAATTAAGAAAATAAAAATCACTGGGGCATCTGGGTGGCTCAGTTGGTTACGAGTCTGGCTCTTGGTTTTGGCTCAGGTCATGATCTTCTGGTTTGTGAGTTTGGGAGCTGGAGTCCCCACTTCGGGTTCTGCGATGACAGCTCAGGGCCTGCTTGGGATTCTCTCTCTCTCTCTCTCTCTCAAAAAAAAAAAAATAATAAACTTAAAAAAATAAAGAAAAGAAAAGAAAAACTACGTATAACCCAGATGTCTGTGACACACAATAGATATTCAATTCATCTTTTTTAAGTTGGCTTAATGAATTATAAGTTAACCAACTTGGATTTAAACAAAAAACAAAAATATAAAAGTTGGTGTAATGAAAGAGATTGAAAACAATCACTGTATTTATTCAATATTGAAGACCTAGAAAAGCATTAAGACAAGAAAAGAAATGAGCTAAAAATAATTTTAGAGCATACGTTTCCAGCTTATGTCTATATTCTAGATAGATCGAGAAAGGTCATCATACGTGTTATAAAAGTCAAGTTACGTTGTAACAGATTTTTATAACTTGCTTACTGTGTCTTGTCTACCACTATTTTTTTTAATGTTGATTTACTTATTTTGAGAGAGAAAGTGTGTAAGCCCAAGCTAGCGGGGGAGGGGCAGAGGGCGGACGGAGAATCCCAAGCAGGATCCACGCTGTCAGACAGAGCCCGACGTGGGGCTGGATCTCATGAACTGTGAGCTCATGCCCAGAGCCAAAGTCAAGAGTCGGACGCTGAACCAACTGAGCCTCCCAGGGACCCTGATCCCCCACTATTTTTTAAATTATTTTTTAATGTTTACTTATCTTTGAGAGAGAGAGAGACAGATCACCAGTGGGGGAGGGACAGAGAGAGAGGGAGACAGAATCTGAAGCAGGCTCCAGGCTCTGAGTTGTCAGCACAGAGCCTGACGTGGGGCTCGAACCCACACACCACAAGATCCTGACCTCAGCCAAAGTTGGACGCTTAACCACCTGAGCCCCCCAGGCGCCCCATTCCACCACTATTTTTAATGAAACCCTAGTGACCCACATTCCCTGCTGCTGTATGTCCATACTTATTTTCTGGATAATAAATATCTGGATGTGGTAGACAAATCTAGCCTCCCAAGGATGTCCACATCATAATCCCTGGAATTTGTGAGCTTGGTAAAGCAGAATTAAGTTTGCCTATCCACCCAAAGGGGATCCTTGTAGATGATAATATCATCATGTGGGCGCCTCCGAAGGGAAGAGGGAGGTAGGAGAGCCCATGTCAGGGCGATACAATTTGAGAAAACCTCAATTGGCCAGTACTGGCTTTGAAGAAGGAGGAAAGCACCCACAAACTAAGGAAGGTGGGCGGCCTCTCGAAGCTGGAGAAGCAAGGAAGTAGAACTCCCATAGAGCATTCCCCCCCCCCCCGCCCCCCGCCAGCCTTGATTTTAGCCCAGGACTATCTGATCTCTAGATGGAAAGTTAATACGTCTGTATCATTTTCAAATACTAGGGTTGCAATCATTTGTCACAGCAGAAGTAGAAAACACACACTAGGTCCAAGATTCTGTTGAAGATTTCAGACATTTGATCCTACGACCACAGAGCCTGGGGAAAGGTTGTATCTGTTTCTATTCCGGGTCTCTAGGTCCTGCTTAGCATGAGCTATTTTATTTATTTCTTTTTTTTTAATGTTTTATTAGTTTTTGAGACAGAGAGAGACAGAACATGAGCGGAGGAGGGGCAGAGAGACAGGGAGACAGAGAATCTAAAGCAGGCTCCAGGCTCTGAGCTAGCTGTCAGCACAGAGCCCGACGCGGGGCTTGAACCCACAAACTGTGAGATCATGATCTGAGCCGAAGTCGGATGCCCAACCGACTGAGCCACCCAGGCGCCCCATGAAGAATTTATTTTAAACTTGGAAAGGATCTCCCGTTTCAAACTGCCTACACTGAATTGTTGCTGAAGGTAAATATTTTTGGTATCTAATGACCTCTTGCATTCCTTATTTGTAAGATGTCTGTCTATAGTCACTACCCATTTTTCTGCAAGGTTCTGTGTCTTCTGGGGTTAAATCAGAGTCATTCCTTAGTCATAACAACCTCTGCTTCTGCAAGGACCTTGACAGTCAATGACTCAAAGACACGGCCCATTTCACAGATGGGTAAACTGAGACCAAGGATGGCCTGGAATCCTGAGGCTCTTCTGGGTCTTCTGATCAGCGCCTGTGGCCACGTTCCCAGGAGCCTCTTCCAAAAGAGACGGCTGAGCAGGGGCAGCACACAGGGGCACACAGGCTGACCTGTGTTCACTCTCGTGTGTCTGGGGGATCGTAAACACCGCAGGCTGATGTGACTCAGACGTGACCAGGCGTGACCGTGACAGATCACAGGGCTCTGTAAATATTGTGTCAGGCTGCAATCGCAGCAGGGCCTCCTGCTCATCCCAGACCCCCGTCCGCCCTGTGGGAAGTCGTGTTGAGCCCAGTGGGGCCAGACATCTGGCTCTCTCCCTCGGCTCGCTGCCCAAACTTTTCCCAGCCTCAGTTTCCCCCCACCCCCCGAGGATCTCCTGGCCGGGATATCCTGCTGAAGTGACTGATCCTCAGCTCTTCGCAAGGGTTGAAATTTATACCCCTTTGAAAACTATGTCTGCCTTGCCGGCAAACCCAAAGCTACAGAGGTGCTCCCTGCTAGGAGGTGCTCCCGGCTAGGAGCCTTGCACCGTCCTCCCAACTACCACGCGAGGGGGGGAGGAGGAGCGGGGACTGAGACTCAGGAAGCACAGCTGTGCTTTCCACTGAGTTTGTCAGGCAGCTGAGCATCGTGCAGAGTTGTTCCCTGAGAATTTAGGACTTGCAAGTTCTGTGTTCCTCTCGAAGAGTTGCGGTCTCCTTAAAAAAATCAAAATCACACCCACACTCACAGAAACCCAGATATAATGAGACATGGCCAACATTGTATTTCCCTTTTTGCCTTGGCTAACCAGGAGCCCCAGAGCTAATGTTAGGACATATTCACAGGAACCTTTTCTGGCCAGATAGCGGCAAGTCAGCGTATCAGCTCAGTAGCTTCTCTTTTCTTCTTCCATGTCGCCTTTTTTTTTTTTAAAGATGAACCAAACGCAGTAGTGAGAAAGCAAAGAATACAATGAGGAGGGGCACCTGGGTGGCTCAGTCGGTTGAGCGTCCGGCTTTGGCTCAGGCCATGATCTCACGGTTCATGGGTTCGAGCCCCACGTCAGGCTCTGTGCTGACAGCTCAGAGCCTGGAGCCTGCTTCCGATTCTGTGTCTCTCTCTGTCTCTGCCCCTCCCCTGCTCTCTTTCTCTCTCTCAAAAATAAAAATAAACATTAAAAAACAAAAGAATAGAACAAGGAGCCCGATCTGTAACGGACTAAAATTGTGTTAACTCACTACCTTCAGACCAGCCTCCGCGTGGCCTTTTTGTTTTCCTGTTTGGGTTTCAGAGTTTTGGGGCGCAGTAGCCTCGTGTCTGACGCTTTCCAGCAGTGGGACTGGGTCACTTAGCATCTCTGGGTTTCAGTTTTCCTCGCCTCTCAACCAGAGGGAATGACAGGCCGTGGCTCACGGGGCTCTTGCGAGAGGCGGATGGAGGGGGCCGTGTAAATAGAAAGCCAGGCGTGGGGAGTATTTGATAAACGTGACCTGTGGGTGCGGAGAAAAGGCTTCGGTAGAGCCAAGAGAGCGGAGGGATGTCCTAAAACGGGGAGACGACTGGAGGCTGGCCCCACCGTGGACGTGCTCTGATTCTGGGTCACATGCTCCCCTCTCTGAGCCTCGGCTTCCTGTCCTGTCGGTAAACGGCCCGCTCTCTCCCGCTCACCATTGCGACCCCAGAACCTGGCATTGGAGAAAACAGGAAAGGCGGACGCCCCTGCCAGCGCACAGGACGACTCCACACATAGTTATCCTGAGTGAAGGGCTAGTTGGACGGTCCGGGATCAGAATCCCCACTGCCTAGGAAACGACCCGCCGGCATGGTGGGCCGTGCCTGGGCTGGCGCCGGGGCAGCCATAAGGCAGGTCTGGAGTCCCGAGGACCCGGCAGGGCCAGGACAGACCTGCTTCTAGGCCTAGAGCGGAACAGGCTCCTGTTGAGCTCCTACTGTATGCACGGCTCCAGGAGGGGACAGCTCCGTGCCTCACTGCACACTCTAGACCTGCAGCAAACCCCTTGCCGCCCTGTGGGGCCCACACACTCCACAGGGAGGTGGGGCAGTGGAAAATGGTCCTGAACAACTCATTCCACGGGGGACTTATTGAGCATCTACTATATACTCAGTTATCTCTGGTGGGCACAGATCCCGGTGGGACTCCCTGAGGAGGTGTTCTCGTCTGGCTCGGCCACATGGACTAAACTCGGTCCGGCCAGTCACTCTGTTACAGCAAACACATCCTCCAAACGGCTTGGGCTGCTGGGACACACGTGACTCCTGGGGTGACCCCTCTTGTTACAGATGGAGAAACTGAGGCTCAAATGGGAAAGGATCCACCCCGCCCTGCAGCTCCACAGAATTCTCTTCTGGCCAACTGTCTGGGGAAGGATGCCCGGGGGCCGGGGGCCGGGGACACAGGCTGAGGCCGGGGAGAGGCCTGAGCCTTCGCAAAGGCTTCCGGAGCCCTCAGGCCCTGCCCGGCTCCCTCCCTCCCGGGCCAGCAACATCTTGCTGTGATTACTTTGTGGTGAGCGGGGGTGGGGCTTGGGGGGGCCTCCTTGCACAAAGCAAGGGTGGGGGGTGTGCAATGAAAGGGGGGCAGTGGCTGAGGACCGGGTGGGGCTGGAAGGTGGGGGACCGGGCTTTCAGCTCACCAGCTTAATCGGAGATACAATATCTGTGATTATTTATAACTTGCTCTTGAACCCAGGCCAGGAGCGTGTGTTCACAGCCACACCATCCAGGCGGGCGTTAAATAATTAAACCGAGGGCCTAATGGGCGGTGAAACTCCCCAGGACTTCCACTTCCTTTCGTCCGTTGATTGCTGATATTTTGGGGGTGAAATATGACCATTTTGACCATCAAAGAGATCAGCGTTCCAAAGGAAAGAAACGGAAAAAAAAAAAAGGGAAGGGGGGTGGGTTCTTCCAGTTTTCCTTCCCTCTGACTTAGTGGTCTGGTAAAGTTTCTTTAGACATGCAAAGATTTACACACCTTTCTGCAGGGAGCCTTAAATTACGCCCGATTCCTCACACATTTCCCTGAGCGCAGGAACAGTAAGTCGTTGAGAAATGAGCAGGCCGCCCCGTAATCGCTCCGGCGGCCTTTGAGAAGGAGAATGTCTAATGACTTTTTTTGAAGTGGAGGTCAAGGTTTTTTAAATAAAACAATCTGTATTAATGCAATTTCCTTTTTCGCTATAGCGTTGGATTTTTTACCCCTTTTTGGGGAAAGGGGGGCAGGAGGGGAGGGGGAGGAGAGGGGGAGGGCATCATTTTTCTCCTGCCAGACAATACGTCCCTAATGAGATACATTTATTTAAAATTCTGTATATCATCACCCTGTCCGGGCCTGCAGGGGGGACCCGGCGTCTCCCTCCGCGTTTGTTTCGGATTAGTGTGGGCCCACGGATGGCCTCGCGAGGCTGGCGGCTCTCGGGGCCCCTGGCCTCCTGCTCCCGCCCGCAGTGTAGCCTTGACCATTGCATTCTGAGCCCCTGCCCTGCACCTCCCTCCCCATCTGATTACCCAGAGCTTAGTACAGCCCTTGGGGCCCCAGGTCCCCTGGCTTCCCGAACCTCCCCGCCTGCTGCTCAGACCTGGCCCCGCAGAACCCTGGCGGCCTTCCTCCGTGCACCCAGGACGAGACAGAGCTCTGAGGTCCCGCCAGACTCCGCCCAGGCAGAGCAGAGTTCTAGTCCTAGCTCCCCCATTCAACCCCCGGACGTGGGCCAGCAACCCGGTTTCTCTAAACCTGCATTTCTTTTTTTTTTAATGTTTTGTTTTATTTTTTGAAAGAGAGAGAGAGACAGCGTGAGCAGGGGAGGGGCAGAGAGAGAGGGAGACACAATGTGAAGCTGGCTCTGAGCTGTCAGCACAGAGCCCGATGTGGGGCTCGAACCCACGAACCGTGAGATCATGACCCGAGCCGAAGTCGGACGCTCTACGAACTGAGCCACCCAGGTGCCCCCAAACCTGCATTTCTTTATCTGTCAAATGGGGTTAAGGAGAGTTACCCCCTCCCCCTGGCCGGGGTTACCGCGAGGCTGTAAGAAGGTTCTGCCAGCGTCCCAAAGCGTCTGCCTCGTCCCCAGCGCGGTACTGTCCTCCTTCAGCCGCAGCGCCTGTGACCCCCACCTTTACTGCTTCCCCAGACCTAGAGCAGAGCCGGCGGGTCCTGGCCTGTTTCTCCCCCCTCCCCCCACCCCACTCACAAGCCGGCAGGACCTGAATGCCGGGCTCAGTACCCCACAGACATGTTTTCATGGAGCGCCTTCCGGTGCGAGAGCTGGGCTGGGGCACGGGGACAGAGCGGTGACCCAGACAGCCCGGCAGGGAAGACAGAGAAGCAGGAAGAAGATGTGGGGAGCAAGGGGGAAGGGGTCCGGGGAGGAGGCATTGAGCCGACTGGTGAGGCACAGACCGGGACCCAGCCTGTGCAGGGGACCCACAGAGGCTCCGGCCTGACCTGACCCAAGGGGCGACTATTCGGTCTCACTGTGACTCACTTTCCCCTCCCTGCCAAGAGCTTGCATGACATGATGAACTGCTGTGCGGGCACCAAGGTCACGAGACACCCATTCCACACACGTGTGCCACGCTCGCTCCGTCCTGCGCCCACTCGGGGCTGGGCCTGGGGCCACTCTGAGGACAGATTGGAGCAGGCTCCCGCCCTCCGGGCTCCGGGCCTGCAGAGGGGGAGGGAAGTGGGTGCTGGATGTGAGTTGGACTCAGGCATCCCCGGGGGCGGGGCGTGGCCAAGGGAGGCTCTGTGGGGGGGCAGGAGCTGCGTTTTAGGGGAGGAGGGGAATTACCCCAGAGTTTGTCTGCCCAGAGCAGAGACCACAGTCCCCTCGACAGCCCTGGCTGGTGGGAGCCTCGGGAGCCTTGTTTGGGCCCCAGGGCTCTGGGACCTGGGGGGAGAGAGGGTGAGCTTGGACACCAGCGGCAGGATTGCTAAAGTGCTAATGTGGCTGGAAGAGGGGATGCTCCGATGGTGATGGCTCAGCGGTGGGGTCAAGGCTGAGAACCCGTCCACTCATCCCAGGACCCACAGTGGCCCAGCTCAGGGCAAGGCCCTGGGGCCAGGAGGGGCCTGCTCCACAAAGGACCCCAGGGCCTCTGTCCCACCTCCTCTCTTAGTCAACTCCTGCCCAGGCATGGGCCGCACGTTAGCGCTGCCGACTGCGCAGGCGAGGTCCGCTTGCCCTGCCCCTGCAGCCCTCACACTGCGGCCTCCCCAGAGCCTCGCCTGGCACCGGTGAGCACCAAATGGCCGCCAAGTAACTACAGACGCAGTGACCCACGCAGCGCGTCTCGACGGCGCCTGGCCAGGCCTGAGATCGAACACCAGTGCGTGCGCTCCGGGACCTTAGGCACGTCGCCTCCTTCTCGTCTGTAAATGGGGGGCCCACACCCCGCGGGGTCTCAAGCGGGACGGGGGCTTGGTGCATGCTGGGTCCGAGGGGACCCCGGCTGGTGCTCCTGGTGCTCTCGGTGCTCTCGGAGCTCTCGGGCTGCACAGCAGGCCTGTGCCTCTCCTCACTGCTGACACCTCCACGGCCAGGCCTCAAGGTGCCACCCCGGCCATAGAGCCCTTCCCCCCGCACCCCTCCCCACCATCTTTGTCTCCGCCTGTTCTGTCCCCTCTGCCTGTGGTTTCTCTCTGCGTCCGCCAGGAATCCTGTGAGGAACCCATACTCTGGGGCTGAACTGGGTTCCTTTCACATAGTGAGATGGGAAGAGGGAAGGAGCGGGAGAGAGAGAGGGAGAGAGAGAGAGGAGGGAAGAAAAAATCAAAGCCCACATATTGGTTCCAGATGTGGCCTTCTCCCCCAGCCCTTCTCCAACTATTTAATTAAATTCCCCCAGACAGCCAGGAGGGTTTCTTAATGATCAAATTTCCCGGCTCCCCTCCTCGGCCGGGCCCACTCTGTCTCCCTGACGGATGGCCGACCAGATCCTTCCTGCGTTCGTTTTGCCAAGCAGGGCGGGCGGGGGTGGCGTGCAGGGCTTTCTGGGGGGCACAGAGAACCCTGTGCCCGCCTCTGCCCTCCCTCCTTCCCCAAGGGATCCGAGCCATCCCCGTGGTAGAGCCTAGGGGGGCCTGGCGGCAGTGGCGGGAGGGGGCCCGGAGGCCCCGTCCTCCGAGCGCTGCCTCTGGGCCGGTCTGCCAGGAACGGAAGCCAACTGGGCACCAGCAGGGTACAGACGGGAGAGTCCCGCCTCTGGGCTCGCGGAGCAGCCAGAGACAGGCTGGCGCAGACCTCCTGGGGCACCCCCCACACCCCTTTGGCTCAGAGAGGGCGAGGCCTGGGCCAAGACCACACCGACCTGCTTGCCAGGGACAGGAGAGGCGGAGGCAGGGTGAGCAGCCTTTAGGGGGTGAGCACATGCCAGGGGGAGGCCTGGGCACTGGTTCTGGGGCGGGGCCCCCCATGTGACGCTGAGGGTCACTCCCAGTAGGCCCCCCGACTTCCGGAGCCGGAGGGCAAGTAGGCAAGACCACCATCTTCTTCTCCTTTTTTGTGTGTGTGTGTGTTTATCCATTTTCGAGGAGGGGAGGAGCAGGCAGAGAGGGGGACAGAGCATCGGAGCGGGCCCTGCACTGTCAGCGGTGAGCCTGATGCAGGGCTCGAACTCACAGAACCCTGAGATCATAACCTGAGCCATAGTCGGACGCTCAACCGACTGAGCCCCCCAGGCACCCGAGTCCACCATCTTCTTGTATAGGTGGGGCCATGAGGCTGAGAAAGGACCAGGCCAGAGCTCGGGGCCAGGGGCCTGAAGGGCTCCGTATGGACCCAATGTTGGTGCCCCGCCCCCCCCCAAGTTCATATGCTGAAGCCCTAAACTCCAAGTTGAAGGTAGTAGGAGGTGGGGCCACGAGAAGGTAATAAGGTCAGGCGAGGTCTGGAGGCGACGCCCCAGGAGAGGACTGGCGACCGGGCAGGAAGAGGTGGGCACAGAGCGAGACAGTGGCCACCTGGCCACCCATGAGCTGAGAGGTGAGGCCTCAGGATGAAGCCTTGACCTTGGACTCCCCCGAACTGGGAGGAATGAATGTTGTTTAAGCTCCCCCCACCCCCCCACCCCCCGTCTGTTGTACTTTGCTACGGAGGCTTTAAGAAGGGCTCCGAGCACCTTCTCAGCCTGGCCCCCTGGCCCCCTAAGGCCCTGAGGACCCACCTCACCTGATGAGCGAGGCCCCA
>PJEM01011426.1:0-54346 GCA_004023845.1 Helogale parvula
CACAGGCTGTATTCCACGGGGCCCTGGGGGCTGGCGGGGTCACCGTCCACTTGGCACCGAAGGAGGGGCCCGGGAGAGGCTGCCTACAGACTGCGTGTCTTTGAGCGCACAGCTGTTCAGGCTGAACAGGCATTTGGCTCCGTATTGGAGTCGTCCTTTTTCTCAGTGGGGCCGCGGTGGGAAAGTGTCAAGCTGCTTCCCCATTGTACACATCAATGGAGCTGTGTTGTTGCTGGTGTATTTTTTTTTTTTTTATCACAAGTCTGGGCCTTCTGGTAATAGACAAAACATGAGCCTCTGTTTGCTTGCTTTCCTCTGTGCATGTCATCAGTGTAATCCGGGAACAGGTGGGTGCAGGCGATTAATGGGGTGGGAGGGGACAGGTCGAGAGGGGACCTACTTGGGGGGGGGCCTTAATTTGACCCTGAAGCTCAGAGGCACTGTCTCCTCCAGCAAGGCTGCTGCCTCGGTTATCGGTAGGAACAGCCCTTCTCCAGCCTCTCTGTCTCATTTCCAGTCTGGGCATGCTCGAGAAGCCATTACCATATTTATAGAGCTACCTGGCCCCACGGCACACGCATGAGAGGGTTAGAAAGACCTATCTATTTTTCCAGCTGTGCTGCTATCCTCGGAGGCAAGGCTGGCGGGGGAAGTAGGGAGGGCCCGGTCCCAGCATTAGGACAGAAAAGAAGTACCCTGCAGAGGCTAGCCAGCCACTGGCCCCATGCTCGCCCCTTCCAATGGGCCGGGCTGAGCCCAGGTGGCCAGCATTGGCTCTATCAATGCTGAGCAAAGGAGCATGGTGGACTGCAGGTTGGGGAGAGGATTGAAGGGCACAGTGTCAATGTTTGCTTGCCTTCACCCTAGACCGGGTCCCTCATTGAAATGCAAAGCTGCATTGGTGGTCTGGGAGGACTCTGGAAGCAGTGCCGAAAAATGGACAGAGCACGGATTTCAGAGACAAAGAGATCTTATTAGTTGTATAACCTTGGGCAGATTATCTCATTTCTCTGACCCTCATTTTAGTCATTTGCACAAAGGGGATGATAATGAATTGTTGGGAGGATTTAATCACCATCATAGTTGGATGTGTCTTAATAAATGCTCCTCTTCCTTGACCGGGCCATTCTGGCTCACACTTAAGTCTTGGCTCCCATCACTGCATACGATGCTTTGTTACAGTGGTCAGAAGTGCCTGTGTAAACTTGTCCGCCCCTTACCACCCCATCCCCCAGCACGTGTGTGCTCTTGTGCTCTCTGTCTGTGTCACACACACACACACACACACACACACACATTTTTATTCTGATCTTCAGCAGTGGTACATCTATGTGTTCTCTATATAAGCTAGTGGACCTTGCAACCAAGAAAGTGGCTCTGAATCTCAGGGATTGTGGCCCCAAATAAGGGTACTATGACATTTCTGATTGTCTGTGTCTCCTGGCACTCCATGTTCTCATGACCATCTGGTTACAACGTCAAGGTTGCAGTGAGAACAATTGACAGCATGCCTTACCCCCTGCTCGGTCCAGCTAAAAGCCAACTCTACTGGTTGCCATTGGAGAATAGATTTCACTATGTGTTCTGACTGGCTAATGAGGAAGAGACAGCAAGCATCCTGAAGCAAACCCTTAGTTCTACAAGAACTCCAGAACTGGGCCATGAAAGAAACTGTGGCTTCACCACGTTGGGACCATCTGTGAGTGCTATTCACAACTTCTT
Organism: Helogale parvula; assembly: GCA_004023845.1. NCBI lineage: Eukaryota > Metazoa > Chordata > Mammalia > Carnivora > Herpestidae > Helogale > Helogale parvula. The sequence goes on from PJEM01011426.1 coordinate 1,723, forward strand.
TTTCCTCTTTCTCTTTTATTAAGAGGCCTTATTTCAGAGGAACACCTTTAGTTTTCTGGTTAGAGATGTTAGTTGAAGTAGAGAAGGGGAGAAAACAGGCTGGAAGGGGGGCATTAAATGGGTCCCCCAAAAGCAAAAAATGGTGACACCTGGAGAGAATGGTGCAGGAAAGGGTGGGAGAAGGCAGTCAGAAAGGGTGCTGGAGAGGGGCCGAGTGGGACACTGGTGGTACAATAGGACAACCCGTGCTGGAGAGAGGGGTGGTGAAAAGGACCAGTTAGGAGGTTCTCCTGTGCGATGCGCAGTGCACCCACCCCATCTCTGTATCACCATAACCAGTAATCTGTATTTCTCATCAGTCCTTTGGGAGCTGGGAGTGTTGTGAGTGTAAGTGTGAGTGTGTGTGAACCACAGAGACTTGACCCGTAGAGGTTGGGTTGAACTTGCGTTATAAGGACGTATTATGAGATCAGTAGAGCCTCTGCCTTTGACAGCTTATCTAGGTGGGATTTGGATGTGTGCTGTCATGCCCAACATCCATGAGCAAAGTGGCTAAAGAAATATCCATTCCAAGGCCAGCAGAGACTCTTCTGCCTACAGCTCACAAAAACAGTGTCTCTGCTGCATTATAATACTATTTTCTCTAAATGTTTACTTATTTTTGAGAGAGAGAGACATAGTGTAGAGAGGGGAACAGTGGATCCAAAGTGGGTTCCGTGCTAACAGCAGAGAGCCCAATGCAGGGACTCGAACTCATAAATTGGGAAACCATGGCTTGAGCCAAAGTCGGAACCCAATAGACTGAGCCACCCAGGCGCCCCTATAATATATGTTTTTATGTTTTTAAATTTATTTTTGAGAGACAGAGAGAGACAGTGCGAGCAGGGGAGGGTCAGAGAGAGAGGGAGACACAGAATTCAAAGCAGTATCCAGGCTCTGAGCTAGCTGTCAGCACAGAGCCTGATGCAAGGTTCGAACCCATAAACAGTGAGATCATGACCTGAGCCAAAGTCGGGCACTTAACCGACTGAGCCACCAAAGTGCACCAATATTTTTTTAACAGAATGTATTTCTATAAACTGAGAAGAGGTTGGAAATGCTACTTTTGCTTTGGGAGCTCCAAATCAGACATAATTCCATCTCTTGGCAGGAGGTGATGTGGGAGACTTGGGCTTGGAGGATCCCTCTAATTGCCATGAACCCACTTCCATCCACCCTCATAATATGCATATGCAGCTGTGATGCCTTGTTTATGCAAATATATTTGTTTTTTGAACTTATCCAAATTCTCCCTCCCTCGTGAAGGATGTCAAGCCCTCACCAAGTTTTGCTTCCCTGAGCAGCAACAGAACTGATGGCTGTTTGCACAACTAACTTGATTCCCATAGGGTCTGACACTCTTTTGTGTCCCTCCAGACCCTGGCTTCAGTCTGGCTTCCCAGTCTCATGCCCAATGATACTGTGCACAGGTGAGAATTATCCCTCCAGTTAACACTTCCCCAAAGAGGAAGTCTTCTTACAGCTTCGACTTTACACAGATCCTCTTCCTAGTTTATTTGGAATAATGAATTAGTGTTTGAGTAAGACAACATTTGTCTAAAATGACCTCAAATAGGGGCACCTGGGTGGCTTAGTTGGTTAAACCTCTGACTCCTGTTTTTGGCTCAGGCCTTGATCTCACAGTTCGTGATGTCAAGCCTCAAGTCGGGCTCTGTGCTGACAGCTCAGAGAGCCTGCTTGGAATTCTGTCTCCCTCTCTCTCTGTCCCCTCTGCCACTCTCTCTCTCTCAAAATACATAAAAATAAACTTAAAACATAAAAATAAAATATCTTTAATGACATTATAACTCGGCATGTTGATAGAAGTTTATAGAGGTCAAATGACAGAATCTGTAACAAATGAGGTAAAGACCTTTCACATGGTTTGGTGATTATTCATGGGGATGTGGCCATCGCACACACAGGATGTCGTGAGAAGTGGCTTATTTTTAGGATCACTCCAATAGGCAATATGGCAAATTCTGGGAAGATGGCATTGGATGATGCGGTTTTTGCATATCCCTAAATCCTCCATTGAAAACAATGCTACGATATCACAACCAAACCCACAGACATCTGTTACTTTTAATGAGTTATCAAGGTAGCCTCCAAACCTCAAATTATGACCCAATGTGGATGACACATCATCGCTTTGAGATCTGCATGGTATCAGAACCTGCAAAGGAAGAGACAAAGGGATGCAACAGGTTCTCTGATGGCCCTACAAGCAGGAGAGGGGTCGCATCTCCACTGGGTGGTCAGTAGAACGCAGGCAGAAGGACTTCAATTGCTGGTCATTTGTGTGTGCCTGTGTGCCACACACTGCAGAAGTCCCCTGGAAAGCCTGAAAGGGCTGGAGTAGTCTGAGCTCCACAAACCCTGAAAAGGACCCAGTTAAGCTCTGTTCTAGGAAGAAATCCTGCAAGGATGAGAAATTGCTGGAAACAGGATCCATACTAAGCTAGATGGAGATGCCAGGGAAAAAGCCAAAGAAGACCAGATAGAAGTGGGGGAGATGTGAGGAGCTCTCAGAAAGTACAGGCCATATTGTGACCCACACACACACAAGTGTGCTAGGGGTACCTGGGTGGCTCTCCGACTCTTGGTTTCCACTCACAGTTCATGAGTTCGAGTCCCATATTGGGCTCTGTCTTGACAGTGTGGAGGCTGCTTGGGATTCCCTCTCACCCTGTCTCTCTGCCTCTAACCCACTCACACTCTCTTGCAATAAATAAATAAATAAATAGGGGCACCTGGGTGGCTCAGCAGTTGAGCATCTGACTTTGACTCAGGTCATGATCTCATGCTTTGTGGGTTCGAGCCCCACATTGGGCTCTGTGCTGACAGCTCAGAGCCTGGAGCCTGGTTCGGATTCTGTGTCCCCCTCTCTCTCTGTTCCTCCCCCACTCATGCTCTCTTTCACTCTCACTTTCAAAAATAAATAAACATAAAAAAATAAATAAACTTTTTTTAAAAAGTGCTATAGAACCACAAAGCTAGAAAATCTGTCCTGACCCACTTATTTCTCCCAAAAGTTAAGGACAACTAATTTCACATAAGAATAAGCAACAGAAAAGGATCAAATTTGAGTCCCATACAAGTTTATCAGTGAAGAAAAAGGAGACTCAAGATGACAATTGTATTACTATTGGCAGTGAAAGTGCACCATAGAAACACTCCAGACAGATGAAAACGGTGAGCTATAATCTCAAAATGTACTAAAAGAAATTAAGGTAATAATGGGGAAGTGAAAGAAAACATAAGTCTGTAACAAAAACACTTAGTAATAACATTATAGGACTCCAGAAGAACCAGAAAGAACACTAAACAAAAACCTCATTTCAGAAATCAATATTAAACTGGAAAGAGCACAGGAGTGAATGAATACAACAGGAAACACTCTAAAATATAAAGGTTAAATGGAGTAAAATTTTAAACATCAAAACAAATGAGGGAAGAGATTAAAAAAAGATTTGAGGAAAAAGTGACAGAAATTGAAAATAGATAAAGAGCAACAAACATGTGTATAATACATAAGAGTTCAGAAAAGAAGAAAACAAAGAAATGGTACAGAAATCATTAAACAAGCAAACAAAACAGAACTCTTTTCCAGCTAGAACCTTGGAAGACGCAGAGGCCACAAAACAGAACATTGCTTCTGTGACAGGAAACCCTTAAGAAAAAGCAGAAGACGGGCACCTGGGTGGGCTCAGTCAGTTAAGCATCTGACTTCAGCTCAGGTCATGATCTCGCAGTTCCTGGATTCAAGCCCCACATTGGGCTCTGTGCTGATGGCTCAGAGCTTGGAGCCTGCTTTGGATTCTGTGTCTGCCTCTCTCTGTGCCCTTCCCCTACTTGTGCTCTGTCTCTGTCTCTCTCTCTCTCTCTCTCTCGAAAATGAATAAACCTTTTAAAAAATTTTAAGAAATAACAAAGAAATTTCACAGAGTTGAGGATGAAGCATCTGAGAAAGAAGTTTTCCTGAAAGATGCCTCAAAAGGCAAGGAGGAGGCTTATCTATGAAAAACCTAAGCACCCCCAGGGGGAATATAGGCAGCTGTGCAGAACTGAACAGGAGGATGGGCAGGATGGCAAGAAATGTTAGCAGCGTCTCTACCTGTGGTACCCAAATTGGCATTCCTCATCAGGAGCAGAGGTATCAATAGCACAAGTCCAAAGCTTTCGAAGGGTATTGCAGTTCCTTATCCTTTGCCAGATCTTCAATGGCACCTTTGTTAAGCTTGACAAGGCTTTGGTTAACAGGTTAAGGGCTGTGGAACCCTATATGGCATAGGGAAACCACACCTAAAGTTGGTAAATAAATTGATCTACAGGTGTGGTTATGGCAAAGCCAACAAGAAGTGAACTGCCATGACAGATAACACAGGGATTGCTAGATCTGTCGGTGAGGACGGCATCATCTGCACAGAGGACCTGATTCAGGAGACCTACGGTTGGAAAATGCTTCAACAAGGTAAACAACTTCTTATGGTCCCTCAGATTATCTTCTCCAAGAGAGGAAAAGAAGAGAAAGACTGCACCCATTTTGTAGAAGGTGGAGATGTTGGCAACACGGAAGACCAGATCAATAGGCTCACTAGAAGGATGAACTAAGATATCTGCCTTGGTTATTTTTGTAATCTGGCCCACTAATAAACAAATACTTTCAAATTGGAAAAAAAAACAGTTTAAAACAAATTTCCTTAAAGAAGAATCTGAAAGCACATAATAGAAAAGAACACCATATACTCAAGAAAAATTACCCAGAGTGACCACTACCAAAACATTCCGAAAAGTACTTGAGCTTCCAGGCAAAAGGACTAAGTCACTTAAAAAGGAAAGAAAATTGGATGGCTATCAGATTTCTTGACAGCAACATCTTATATCAGGAGACAATGAAATGACATATTTAAGATGCTCAAGGAAAGAAAATATGAGCCATATATTATTAATCCAGCTGAACTTACTTTCAAGTATCAAGACTGCAGACAAACTGCTATCAATAAGCAAGAACTCAGGAAATATTGTTCCCAGGAGCCTTTCCTGAGTAAACTACCAAAGAGTGAAATTGACTGGAGAGACATTGACATAAGGCCGGGTGGTGAGCATTAAATATATAGCTACCTGCAGAACAAAGTATAAATGATGTTTATAAGGGAGAAGGTATAAGCCATGAAAACTATATGCTTGAAATCGTAGGAACCCGGCATCAACTTTTAAAAGGGGGAAAAGCATATAAAAAGTAGATTAAGCTTGTGATTGCCTTATAGTTATTACCTAGGAATAAAAGGATATTGTTTCAATTCCTGGGATAGAAGGTGGTGAAGTAGAGATTACTAGCAAATTTCAATATTATTCATAGTAGCAAACCAGTTATCAATTGCTGTAGATATAAATGTATTGACATAAAGGAAGCAATTTGAACAAACTTACAAACTTTCTTAAGTACTCCATCTTTCCCTTAAAAATTTTTTAAATGTAAAAATAAATAACATAGACCAAATTATGAAAGACTATTTGTATAAAAGATAGTACACTTAGAAATACAATAAAAAACATGACAGAGTAAAGGGAAAATATAACAATTATATCTAGGAGTATCATGGGATGGGGCACCTGGGTGGCTCAGTTGGTTGAGAGTTGGATTTCAGCCCAGGTCATGATCTTGTGGCTCCAAAGTTCAAACCCCATATCAGGCTCATTGCTGTCAGTGCAGAACAGCCTTCAGACTCATTCCCTCTCTGTCTCTCTCTCTCTTCCCCCTTCCTGCTTGCACTCTCTCAAAAATAAATTTAAAAAAACATTAAAAAAAAAGATATGAGAGCAGGGGAATAATGAAATGGAAAACTTAACCAATAATTAAGTCCAAAAGTTGCCACGTAAAAAATATCAGTGAAGTAAGCTATTTGCATACCTAACCAAGACATTGGTGGAAGAAAACGTACATAAATAAAATTAAAAATAACAAGAAATAACAAAATCCCTAAGACAAGTACTTTCATATTTGAATTCTGTCAATCCTGAAAATGAGATTATGTCAATGCTCCTTAAATTATTGCAAAGTATGGAAACATGAAGTAGTCTTCCAAATTCATTTTATAAGATGAGCATGTTTGTTCCAGAATCTAGCGAAGTTTTCCCCCAAAATAAAAGTACAAATCAATTTTACTTGTGAATATCAATGTAAAAAATTAACACCAGCATATTAAAAAGACATATATTACCACCAAGTGGGTTTTATTCCAAGAACACAAGTGTGGTTCAATATTAAGAAATCTATTAGTATTATTCATCATCTTAATAGAATTAAAGAGAAAAATCATGTGACATGTTTATAGATGGATGACCCATTTAACAAAATCCAACACCTTACACATGTTGAATCAACTCAGCTAAATAGAAAATATCAGAGGATATTTTCTTAGTCTGTGCCAACATTTGCATTCATTATCCAAATTAATCCTAATGACAATCTTACAAGGTTGGTAATATTGTCATTTGCTTACAAGAAAACTGCTGCTTTGAGAGAGAAAATAAATTATCTAAGGACACATGTCATTAATATGTGGAAAAGCTGGTATTTGAATTTATGATCACCTGACTCCAAATCTTATTAGCATTTACACCTACATTATTCTTCCTTTTACAGGTTCTTTTGAGTCATCCTTGATCACCATAGATCTCAGATTCTACTTCCTGTTCCCCCTTGCCTCCCTTCCTCCTTCCCTCTGTCCCTCCTTCCCTCCCAGCCTGCCTTCCTGCCTTCCTCCCTTTTCCCCTCCCTCCCTCCCTCCTTCCCTTCTTTCCTTCCTTCCTTCCTTCCTTCCTTCCTTCCTTCCTTCCTTCCTTCCTTCCTTCTTTCCTTCCTTCCTACCCTAAGGCATTGCCTCTTATTCCTCTAGCAACTTATTTGTACTCTTCAAGTAGCCCACATCCAATGCTCTGTTCATGTCACTTTATGACCTAAGGATGGTTATTTCCACTTGAGTCTTCTATTTCCTACCACGCTGTAAGCTCTCTGAGAGAAAGCCTCCTAGCACGCACATCCTTCCTGCAAAGTGTCCTGTGTGTTGTTGAGTTCAGAGGAGCACATGTGCATGGCCTCCTGATCAGTTGGTCATCAAGTGCTGGAATGTGCAGTTTCTCCACTAATTCAAAATCAGCACTGATACTTAATCATCTGCATAGTAGTGTGATCATCGTCCCCATATGTATTGATTATACTTCTGTAACCCCCAATATCCCCTTGAAGACTCCCTGCCTCTCGCAATTGAAGAGAATCCTGTGGCTGGAGTAAGGCTGAAGACTTCTCCCAGATTTCTGCTGATTCAAGGTGGGATTAAGTGAGGTAGGGCAGAGAGAAGGTTGCCCTTCTACCTTTTAGAAACTGTAAATTTTGCTTCCATCACATAGTACTTGATGTCTAATGTAAAATGTAATCCCTTCTTTAGAATTAGCAAGCCCCAGAACCGTCATGATAAAAATGACTATTCCTGACATTTGAGAGTATACTGTATCTGACAGGGGAATTGTGGGAGGCCAAGGCTGGAAGGAATCACATCAGCTGGTACCTTGTTCTCAGTTTCCTGCTCATCTTCTAGACTCCTTCTTTCCTCCCTCCTTCTTTCTATCTTCTTTTCTCCACTTTTTGATTATCCTGGGAGCCCCAAATTCATCTTCCTGGATGATGAAGAATTGCACATCATTCTCCTTAGGTCTCTATGTCCTCCTTATAATGCTGACACATCAAAATTTATACCTTTTTTCTCCAAAAAGATTATCCTTTCTTTAGTGCCCTCTATTAAGATTATAGATATCCCCCCTCCTTGTGATACCTATAAGATTTAAACCCCTGAATGGGCCACAGAAGCAAATAGGACACTAGGTCCGAGAAACGTACAATCAGAGATAAAACTTGTTGGTAGAGATGTGCTATAGGAAACAGTTTGGCGGTTTCCCCAAAGGCTAAATGCACAATTACTGAATGACCTAGCAATTCCATATATCCCGCACAGGCACTTCCTTGTAAACGAATGTTCATAGAAAAGTATTGTAATAGCCCAAAGTTGGAAACAACTCAAATTCTCATCAACGGGTGCATGGTTAAAAAAAACATGTAATGATATGGTGGAATATTACTTGGCCATAAAAAAGAGCAAACACTGATACATGTAACAATCTAGATGAGCCTTGAAAAAATTTCCTGAAAGAAGCCATACACAAAAGGTCACCTATTACATGGTCTCTTTGGCATGACACTTTCATAATGGAGCAAATCCAAAGACAAAAAACAGTGGAGAGGTTGCCAGTCAATGGGGGAGAGAAGAAGAGAGAATGATCACTTAGTGGGTGATGTGGTATTTTTGTGAGATGATGAAAAAAAATTTAAGGTTTATTTCTGAGAGAGAGAGAGAGAAAGCATGGAAGGGGTAGAGAGAGAGGGAGACAGAATTCCAAGCTGGCTCCAGGCTCTGAGCCTGATGCAGGGTTTTGAACTCATGAACTGCGAGATCATGACCTGAGTTGAAGTCTTATGCTTAACTGAGTTAACCACCCAGGAGCCCCAGGATGACAAAAACTTTTTAAAACTACAGAGAGCTGCTTTATTGCACAACACTTTGAACTTTCTAAATACCATGTATTGCATGCTTTAAAATGGTTAATTGTATGATATGAGAATTTTACCTTCATAAAAATAAATACAAAAAAAAACAAGAAAAAAAATAGCCAGTGGTCAATGGTGTAAGTGGTATTACTTGGCGATCAGTTGGGGGGAAGGTGTCTCAGGCCAGGTGCCCTTGAAAGGTGAACCCAGGGAGACAGCTTGAGGGTCCCAGATCTCAGTGCACTTGCATTCAGCTGATGGAAGCCAGATTAGGACTCATCTCTCTGGGTGATACTGAAGAAGGCAGGTGGCTAAAGGGTTTGGTGCCCAAGTGATGTTCAGTCAGACACCCAACCAGCTATGCTGGATCAGAAAGAAACAAATGGTGCTGTCACCTCCCCATTCCGCCTGCAGAGTCTCTTGACTAAAATCAGCTGCATATGAATATCTAAGGATAGTCTCCTTAGAGGGTCCTTCACTCTTATAATCACAGGGACCCCTAAATGCCACCACTGAGATCTCTAGTTTTAATAGACCAATTTGACTTGAAAGTTAGATGGAGGCTATCAACTATTATTATTATTATTATTATTATTATTATTATTAAAGTTTATGTATTTATTTTGAGAGAGCGAGAGAGGCAGGGAGGGAGAGAGATAATCTTAAGCAAATATAGGGCTCTATCCTGTGAACTGTGAGATCATGACCTGAGCCAAAATCAAGAGTCGGACCCTCAGCCCACTGAAACACCCAGACACCTCTATTATTATTATTTTGCTCAAGATTCAGAGATAATCTTTCTTACCATAACAATTTCACTGAAAAAATTCATTACATTTAAGTGCATGTTTACAGATGAATATCAAGGTCCGCTATATTTGTATTTTTGTACTTTTATCAGTGTTAAAGCTTACTCTCTTTTATCAGTTTTTTTCTAAGCTTATTTACTTTGATAGAGAGAGAGTGTGTGCAGGTGGGTGAGAGAGAGAGAATCCTAGCAAGCAGGCTCTACACTGTCAGCACAGAGCCCAACCCAACACAGGGCTCGAACCCACAAACCATCAGATCATGACCTGAGCTGAAATCAAGAGACACATACTTAACCAACTGAGCCACTCAGGGGCCCTCCTTTTTTAATCAGTTTTTAAATAGTCACTTGCTGGGTACCAGCCACCAGGAAAGGCACTGGCCAAGGCAGGAGACAAAATGAATGTGAATCTTCCTTGCACAGCTGTTATAGTCCTGAAGGGAATTTAGAATTACATGGTTCCAGGCACTAGGAATTCTATGAAAAGGTAAACCTGACAAGCCATGGGGGCACCTCAGTGGGAGCCTACTCTAGCTTGGGGGATCAGGATATCTGAGGGGACTCTTCCAAGGAGGTGATGTCTTAGATACATTATGCAGGGTAAAGTAGAGGTTGATCAGATGAAGAGCTGGAGGAATGGCCAGGAAGCAGGGATACCAGAAAGTAGGACAAATGTTATCATTGCCACCGAGGAAACTGAGAATCAGAGAGGTGGTGATCTACCATGATCACATTGGTAAAGGGACATACTTCAACAGAAACCCCAGAAAGCTTTATGAGAGCCTTCCAAGTAAACAGCTGATGAAATAGGATTTAATTACACTTGTGTTAGACTCAGAAACACGTCCTGGCTGACTCAGTTATTATGGTTATAGTATCAACAGCAGGACACCTGGGTCCAGCACACCCTCTGAAGCTAAATCCAATCTACCAAGATGTTGATCAAAATCCCCCTTACCTTCATTGGTTTCCGCTCTCTCTATCCACCGGTCTTTCAGTCCATTAGTAAAACCCAGTTTAATCTTCAAAAAAGGAAATATTTTCACACTGACCTCTAGGAGGCCACAGATTTCCCAGGAAATATCTTGCCCATGATCTTATAGGTCAGCACATTTACTTCCCTTTAATGGCCATCAATCCAAGGAGGGCCTCCACATTGGAAAGTTAGTTGTTGGAGGAGAGAAACTGAGGGTGCAGGTGCCCACAAAGAAGGAGAAAGGCTCATGGATCCAATGTCGTTGTCCAGAGGCCATGTTCAGATGTCTTTAAAGAAAAATAAGACAACGTGGAAAAGAGCGTCGACACATTCAGGGGGTCACAGCAGCAGAAGGAGACGGAAGGTCTGAGCTGCCCGGGGAAGTGGATTTTGGCTCTGTGCTCTCCCTTGTTGCTGCAATTTGAGATGTGCACACAGTGAGTTCTCCATCCTGGAGAACTAGTGAACAACGGGTCATCAGTTTTCAAATAAATACCAAGGGAAGTTTCATACTGATAGAAAGTACAACTGGAGAGAATATTTGAACCCGGTCATTATCTCCTCTGTGGAGCAAGTGACCAGAAGACAAAGATGCCAAGGTGCCCTCCATCCATTGCTTTTCTCCCTCCAAATAAGCCCATTGTAACTTTCACACAGAGTCCTTGGGCCCTTCCTCGCACATTTCCTAAATGGCTGTATTTCTAGGAGTTCCTGCTGACTCTAGGCATTTCTCTCCCATGTGTTAAAATATGTGTATTATCCTGTGTCACATCATCTTAAAATCTTTAAAAGTACTAATATTTGACGAAGAGTGACCTCACAGGTTAAATGACAAATGATAACATTTGTTCTCCAAGGTTCTGTGTGTAAACAAGGATCTTCAATGCCTTCATCTCCAAAGAGAGAAGCACAGAGTTTTAGAAATAAAACAGCTCAAAGTTTCAGTGACTATTTGGGGGAAAAATACTAAGTGAATAATCATAGGGAGTAGATGTTAGACATAGGGATACCTGGATTTCAACTCCAGATCTTCCCCTAAGAAACTGTGCTCCTTTGAAAAGCTCAGCTCTGTCAGAGGAAGAGAAGAGAACAGGAAGATTGGCAAGAAAATTGCACATCAGGAATTAGAACTTCTTTCAGGGTAGACAGAGATACGGGAGTAACATGGAGACTGGCTGGGAATTAGTCTTGAGAGGTAGGTTGGGGTCAGACTGAAAAATACTGAATGTCTTAGGAAGGAATTTGCCCTTGGTCTAGTATAAAATGTGCTTTCATTTAAGATTTTCTAGTGAAGGAGTAGCATGATCAAAGCAGCACTTGACAAAGGTAACAGAAGATGACACTTACAAAGTGAAGGATGGACTTTTTTGACAAAGACTGGGACCTGAGAGATACTTAGAGGCTCCAGCCCTGGAGAGCGCTCAACTGAGGATAGACAGTATAAGAGACAGTGTCCATATATCCGGGAGTGGGTGTCCATGGAATGTGTAGTGATTGCCTGGGGGAGGCAAGAGCCAGAGGCTAGTTAGATGCCACTCTGCATGTGGTAGTCAAGATTTTCAGGAGCTTTTCAGGGAGGAAATAGAGTCTTAAGACCAACAGTCTTGGCATCAGACTCACCCTTCTTGGACTCCTGGATTTGCCATTTAATAAATCTGTGAAATCAGCTGTGTCTCCACTGAGAGTCTCAATTTCTTCATCTGTAAAATGGAAACAACAATGCTAGTAACTGCATAGGATTACTTAGCATGATTCAATGAGAAAACTAATAAAGTAATGTGTGGAAGTCACCGGCATGTAGGAAAATGACCAATAAATATTACATGTGATTATTAAACACATATTATGGAATACATGGAGGCAAGAAAGTAATGGGTTTGAAGGCAATGTGTTCCAGAAGTCAGATTTGCTTAGGCAAAACCAAAGATTTTATTTATTTATTTATTTATTTATTTATTTATTTGCAACTAAAGCAGTGTTTCAGTTGCTCTTGTGGGATTAAAAAAACAAAAACAAACAAACAAACAAAAAACAACCAAGGGTCTAAATACCACAAGGTGTTTCCATCTTGGTTTCTGCTTTCTCTTTGTACAGGTTTTGTCCTCTTGAACGGCTTTGTCTTCATTGTGAGAAGCAGAATCAGAAGTGTTTATAACCAGGCATCTCAGCTTTGTCAACAGAGATGGACCAGGTCCCTGAAACATCATTGAAGATTTTCCAGGAAAAAAAGAAATTCTGATTGACCTCATTTGGCCAGTTCACTCCTGGAACAATCAGCTATAGCCAGGGTGGGGGAAAGGGAGATCAAACCCTCATTCTTAGTGCATGATTGGAGTGGGCAAGGAGTCTAGTTGCAGATCTATTGATTGGGCCCAACTGGCTTTATAAATTTGCATAAGGGCTTTTGTACCATGGATGGGCACACTTTCCTTGTCTACACTTTCTTTGCTGGGCATAGGAACTGGGAAAGGTGAATACCCTTCCCTCACGCCTCCCCCTTCCCTTCTCTCCATGTTCCCATGATGGGCTCTGCTGACCAGATATCATCCCAGATACTTGGGCATTGAGGGGTTATGTGGTTGGGTCATGCTGTCTTTGCCTGGGCCAGTCACCCTGCTACCACTTGAGATTCTAGGCAGAGCTGTGAATGAACACATTTCAAATGCTATCAATATTTTATGAATTTCCATCCACTTACTTTAATGGGGAACTGTAAAAGCATTTAACCATATTACACCCCATCTCTCAGGCACTGCATTATTCCAACAGAGCTGTTTTATTAGAGTCAACCACCAGGGCAGTGGGATGGCTTTATTCCCCTCCCCTTCCCCCATAAGTCTGTTTGTCTGTCTACCAAACAGTCCCCCATAATTATGTGCATTTATCAGATGAAATCAACCCTTAGCAAAGGGACTATCACCTTGGTAATAATGCATGTGCACATATACACACGTGTGGGCACACATTTATACGCACACAGTCCAGTGTGCTAACAAAGGTTTCATCTTCTGGCCCTGCTTGACTCGACTTGGGTTTTCAAAGGACATTTGGTTTTATGGACTCCCCTGGGTTCTTTCCTGGAGCATTTACTCCTTTATTTTCTGGGGAAAAAAAAAATCTCAGGGAAGCGTCTTACCTGAAGTTCAAACATCTGAAATTAATGGTTAAGCATCCGGGCATCAGAGTCACATGGACATTGGTTCACAGCTCAACCCCACCATTTACCTTTATGATCTTAGGCAACCCACTTGACATCACAGTGTCCTCTCTGTAAAAGGGGGGTTTCGGTAGCTCCCTTTCAAGGTGCTAAAGGTGCTGAGGACTAGGTGAGGAAGCGTGTGCAATCGCTTAGTGCAGCGGCTGCATGGTAAGAAGAACATTTAGAACTTCTAGTATACAACATGCATTTGTTTCTGGAGATAGCTTTTTGTTAAATTTTTTTTAATGTTTTTATTTATTTTGAGACAGAGAGACAGAGTATGAGCAGGGGAGGGGCAGAGAGAGAGAGGGAGACACAGAATCAGAAGCAGGGTCCAGGCTCTGAGCTGTCAGCACAGAGCCCCATACAGGGCTGGAACCCACAAACTTGAGATCATGACCTGAACCGAAGTCAGAGGCTTAGCCTGTTTCTGGAGATAGCTTCTGTCTGCACCATCTGCCTGAGCCCTGCTTCCCTCCCATCACTGTTTATCTACCTTCCTTCCCCACCCCCCTCAAAACCCCACTGTATACCCCAGCTGGGTCAGGACTTCACCCCATCTCATCTGTCATGAGAAGCCTTCCTTGGTCTTCCTAGACTGGGTTAGGAATCTTTCTCTGAGCTTTCCATCGCCACCCACTGACTTTCCATAATGCAGTATTTAGCTCACTCTGTTATAATCGTCTGCTCCCTCTGGACGACAAGCTCCTTGTGGTCAGAGTTCAAGCACTAGTTCTTAGCACAACTAATGAAGCCCTTGGGATCTGAGCTCTGCCGACCTCATCTCTCAAAAGCTTCTAACTGGCCCCTCTTCTCTTGTCTGTTGAGTCTAGCCGCCATTTTGTTCAGCACTCATTCTGTGCAAGACAGGGTTTTAACCACTTTATATACAACCGCTAATTTAATCCTATGAGATAGAAGTTATTGTGATCCTCATGGTACAAATGAGAACAATGAGGCTAGAATGTGATAGGAAAACCATACAAGGTCCCCTGCTAGTAAGAAATAGAGCCAAGGTTTGAGATTTGGTGGTCTCATTCCAGAAACTGCACCCACCACCATGCTTATTTATACTCTGCACTCATTTATTTAGACTCTGTTCTATCCACCACTCCAATAAAACTGACCTCCTCACAGTTCCTCTTACCCATGCCATGTTCAGTCTCAACTCATTGCCATTTCACATGCTACCCTTTCTCCCTGAGATGCCCATCTGCCTCCCAGATTATCTTCCACTTGTCCCTCAGGAGCCAGAACACCTTCCTCAATGCCCTGTCTGTGTTTGCACCCAATATGATATGTAGAGTGCATCATTCTGTTTAATTTCCTTTTTGTCCATTGGGCATAGGCTTCCTGGGGTAGGACTGTGCTTTTGTCATGTTCCTGGTACCTAATGCAGTTCCTAGCCCCCAGTGGAAAATTAGTATCTGCTTGTTGAAGAAATTCTTTTGACATTCTTGGAAAGACTTTCTCAATATCGTCATCTCTTTTAATCCTGGCCACCACAAAAATTGTATATGTAAATCTCTATCTTTGATAACATGGTTATCTCCATGCATAGTTAACTAAGGTGCCAGGTCAAATGAAGTAACTGCTAGATAAAAGTACAAGTAATGTGTGTCTGTCTGAATTGCTTAGGGACCAGCCAAATGAGTCCTAGGACTCTACAGCCAGCTGGCATCTACAGAGTGGTTGCAGTAATAGTGTGGTGTCTCACCACTAGTTTCTCTGTTACTCTTTGAGGAGGAAATTGTGTTCACAAGGAGCATGGAGAAATGGGAAAACAAAGTACAGCCTTTATGCCTAAATGTCTGGGCTCAGGTATCTCTATCCAAATGCTGAACATCTTTGAGAAGAGGGGCTTGTATAAAAGATTTATGGCAAAAATGTTAAGTATCTCCTACACCATCAGTAGGGTCTGGAGAACAGACTCTGAGTCCACTTACTCAAAAAGATCTTGGACAAGGAGAAATGCCTGCTAATCCAGTCAGAAGAAAGGAATCCTTAGTGAAGAGTGGACATGAACTCAAACTTACTCCATATTTTTATTTTCTGAAGGATATGGTGTATCCCTTCTGGCTAAAGTACTGGACACTCTTACTTAAAACATCCGGAGAGTGTTGAAACAATGGGTGAGAAAAAGTTCACAAAAAGGTAGACAATGTCAAGTATCAAGTGTCACTACTAGATAAATCAAACTAAAACTTTAAGTAACAGGTCAGAAGATGTGTGGACTTAGAATAACATGGTAGCAGATGAGTAATGAAAAGACAAAAATTGTAGATGTTTGCTACAATCAGAGGTAGAACTTCTTAGTCAACTTTCTGGCCAATATGTTAAGGTCACTGACCAGATAGAGCTCACAAGGGTACACCAGGAGAGGCACGATATTCTGCGTTAAGGTTCAAGGAGGACCTTGGTTGGAGCTAATCTTCTTCTCATTGGATCCGGTTCTCATCTATCTCAGTGAGCCTTGGGGTAGTGACTGGGTGGGATCACCCTGCTTCCTTCCTTTCCCTAGCTCCCTGAGCCCCTCCCTCCTTAGCACAAGAGTAAGATCATTTCTGACAAAGAAATGAAATCAGCTGCCAAGCCTCATCAGGTGCTTGTGTTTCTCCCCTCCCCACTTCCAACAAAACCTTCCTCCTGAGCAGACAGAAAACATTTCAGCCTCGTGACAGCCCCCTGTCACTCTGATGCCGCGTGTCTCACTTCTGACATGATAAGCGAGTGCATGAGACAGACAGTGTTTGTGTGATGCTGGCGGCTTTGTAGTGGAATCACAAGGCTGGGATGAGGGAGGCAGGTCAGGGCTCGGGCATTTGTGAAGCTGGGTCTTTTCCTTTTCTGTACATCTCCTGCCCGACAGGTTGATGATGCAGCGGCAAGACTTTTAGGTCATGCAGAATCCCAGTCCATTGTTCAAGAAACCTCAAGCTACAAAACTCTACTTCGATCTGATGGTTTCAGTAAAAACCAGCTTAACTCAATTGAACAGACATTTACTGAGATCCTGTTTTGTGCCACACAATGATATTAGATGCCAAGGACTACAACAATTAGGAAGTAGGAGGAGAAAGAGGAGGAGGAGGAGGAGAAGGAGAAAGTAAATGAAAAGGAGAAGAAAGAGATGGAGAAGGAGAGGGAAAGGGAGAGTGAGAAGGAAAGTGAGAGGGCGAGCGAGAGGGCAAGAGAGAAGGAGAGGAGAAGGAGGAGAGAATAGGGTGCAGAAAATTATAATAGTGGTTCCTATTGAGGACATGCTCTGTACCACATTCTCTGGTTATTGTTATAGATGAATTTACATTTATGAGTAAGGTATTAATATCCCTGTATTACAAATGAAGAAAGTCAAGCTCAGAGAGGGGAAGTAACTTACTAAGCTCAAACCAGCAATGAGTTACGGATCTAGAACTCTGATTTAAATGTCTGGTTCCAAAGCTTTTAATGTTCACCTTTATGTTCTATTTTCACCAATGAGCCCTATATAGTAAACTACAAAGTGTATATATATAGGCAAAGTCTTATTGTAACCAAAAGGAAGAAACATGCCATATGGCATCATAGGTTTTAGAGTAAGACAGACCTGCATTTGAACTCTTTCTCCATTTCTTAATAGCCATGTGACACTATTAACGTCTCTGGACCTCAGTGCCCTCATCTATAACATGCAATAATGCATCTATGTTGTAGAATTATGATAAGGGTTGAATAAGAGAATGTATGTAAAGTCAACACAGTTAACAAGTATTGAATCATACTTTGGATAAACCTTGGATGCAATCCTATTCGATCCAAAAACAACCTTGGGAAAGATATTGCTAATGTTACTATTATTATTCTCCTTTTACAAGTGTTAAAAATGAGGCTTAAGTAATTAGTCTAATCGACAAATAGTGATGTGGGACTGGAATTCAGTAAGTCTGACCTCAAAAACTACTTGTAGGTGGACAGACGGGTTCCATTGGCACGCGATTTGGCTTTAAGATGCACTTGAACATTCTAAAGAGCTGTAGTCTATACACTTTTACCACACCAGGGTGCCTTATTTGGCAAGAGGGTCTATTAAGGGACCTATTTCATACTGTTGATCCTGCAGGAACATTCTGTTATACGTAGGCCAGTCCTTGGAAATTGCCCAGTATTCTCTTTTAGATGATTTATGCACATCAATTGCATATACTGTATGTTGAAAGAAAACAGAGGGTTTTTTGTTTTCTGTTTTTTTGTTTTTTGATATCAGTGGATCTTTCCATAGCTCATGCTTTAGAATCGAGCAGGTTCAATTACCAAAGATGTTTTTCTAAAAGAGGTAGATTAATACCAATTAACAGGTCGAGATAGGAGTTGGGACCTTAGCCTGTTCACAGAATGAGTTGTGATTTCATGTCATCTGACACATGCATAATTACACACACCAGGAAGCACCCACCAATACGTGCATCACAATAAATGTGTGCTTAATTACAAGTCACCCTGCATATATGCTTAATTACACATTCTGCTACCTGCAGGATTAATTACATGTCGTGTTACATGCACACAATCAGAAGAGGTGACATTTGATGACATTAAAAGAGCTGGGAGAACATAAAGGAACAATTTTTAAACAGTTGCATAATGTGTGCGCTTTTTCCTCTCTACAGAAGGCATCAAGACATTAATTTCTACTCAATCAATCAAGAAGCACTTATTGAACAAGATCTGTCAATTTTACTTTTATTGTGTCTCCTGCATGTAGACTTTCCTTTTCCATTTTCATGATCCCTAGTGCCATCACCTCTCACCTGACAGTCCAAGGTGATGGGAAGGACACTGCACCAATACTTCTCTCCCTAACCCTCAGCCAACTCCTGGTCCGTGGTTCAAGTAACCAGCATCTCTCACCTGCATTGCTGCAGGGATCCCTGACAGGTCCCCTGCTTTCTCCTGAGACTTAAACTCTCCATTATCAACTAGGGGCTTAAAATTCCATTCTGGTCATCTAGGTCCCTACGTTAAAACCCCTCAATGACTTTGCATTTACTTAGAACAAAGATGGACATTCCGAGCTTGAACTGTCTGAGCTTGAACTGCAAAGCCCTATTTGTCTTTGCTCTTGCCCACTCCTCCGACCTCTTGTTCCCTTGACTTCTCTTCTTAACACACAGCCACCCTGCTTTCTCTCCTTCCTCCCAGCAGACCATCATTCTACCTACCTGAGCATCATTCATGGGATGCCTGGGTGGCTTGGTTGGTTGAGTATCTGACTCTTGACTTCATCTCAGGTCATAATCTCGTGGTCTGTGAGATGGAGCCCTGCATCAGGCTCTGCTCTGACAGTACAATGCCTGCTTGGGATTCTCTCTCTGCCCCTCCCCTGCTGGCGCTCTCTCTCTCTCTCTCTCTCTCTCTCTCTCAAAATAAAATAAAGTAAATAAAATTTTAAAAAAAGATATCTTTCACACATATGAACTCTTCTGCCCCAAAGTTCTCCTCCCTTTTCATGTATCTAATTAAATCCTACCTAACCCTGTGATTCCAGGTCAAGTATACCTTTCCCGGAATGCTTTCATCAGTGCCCAGACCAGGTTAGTTCCCACTATTAAACTGCATACATTTCCTTCATAAGAAATGACTGTGGGCCCCTGGGTGGCCCAGTTGGTTGAGTGTCCAACTCTTGGTTTTGACTCAGGTCATGATCTTGCAGTTTGTGGTATCAAGCCCTGCATCAAATTCTGTGCTGATAGTGTGAAGCCTGCTTGGGATTTTCTTTCTCCCTCTCTCCCTCCCCCACCTCTCTCTCTCTGCCCCTCCACCACTTGCAGATGCCCTCTCTAAATAAACAAACAAACTTAAAAAAAGAAATGATCACAATAATTATGATGCACCTGTGTAGTATTCCCATTAATGCCTACCTCAGTCATTGTAAATTCCTTAAGGACAGTGATTGGGAACATTTTATTTTTCATTATGCTTTCCTAGAATAGTGCCTGGGACACAGTAATCTTCTGGTAGTTATCAGATTTAATAAATAAAAACACATAATGCTTTGCTAAATTTGAATTTCAGGTAAACAACAATTTTTTTAAGTATGGGCCATACAATACTTGAAAACTACTTCTGCTAAAATTTATTTGTGCTTCACTGAAATTCAAATTAAACTGGACATAGGGTATTTTATCTGGCAATTCTAACTCTTAATATGTGATGATTGAGTGAATGAATAAATTAGTAATTGAGTGAAGATTCAGAAGACCCTGGATCTAATAGGACTCTGGTTTCTGGTTAATCCTCACTGGTCACCTCAGTTTTTCTCACATACACAATGAGAGTTAATCATGTATAACTCAGACTCCTACAATACAGGCATGAAATGATGAGAAGCTATGGTCAAAGCCAAATAATGATCCTTCCCTGCTACAATCCTTTTTCAGACAGTTCTTTGTTTTGAGAATTAACTGATTGACTGAGCCACAGTATTCTCTTCCTCCAAATTCTAGCTCTTCCTCAAGACTCCTACCCCCAGATTTAAGTTGCCCCATTTTTGCAAACTCTGCTAGGTCTTTTGTCATCTGAAACAGTCACATTTTAGCTCTAACAGGCAGGGCTAGGACTGATATTTAATATTAATACTTAAAAAATAAAGATCAATGCAAAGAATCCATGATGAGTAAAATATCAAAAGTTGAAATAAAAACCGAGTCAGTAGGACTAATTTTTTTTTCTTTTGCTTCAGGCTCCAATATGGCTTGGCACAGCACTTTGTATTTAAACTTTTGATATTTCGCTCATTGTGGATTTATTTGCATTAATTCTGTTTTCTTAAAAAAATATTCTGAATTGAATACTTTAAAAGATACATTGAAAAAGTATATTGAATGCATTACATCTCTTGATTACTACATATTTTGCACCTTGTTCCATTTAGCATGCAAGTTAAGTGCCTCACGTGCCTCACTCATGTCCTGGCTCTTGTAAGTGGAGCCAACATTGGAAGAAAACTTGCAGTGGACAGGGTGTCAGGTGCCGGGGTAGGAAGGGCGAGTGCCATGCTGTACTTATCCTGTGGGCCAAGAGGAATAGAGAAGTTTTGAGCAATGGAGAGATAGATTCTAATTTGAGTTTTTGGAGAATTCTGGCTGCTGGTCTGGTACAGAGAATGGGTCGGAGGGATAGTGACAGAGGTGTGTAGACCACTGAGGAAGGCAGTGCTGGGGGCAGTGTGCAAGATCAGGAGGGAAGAAGCAGGGAGGAGAGATGCAGTCAGCACCCAGCGCAATGACAATGGACTAACTATATTTGCTTGGAAGGAGTACCCTCTCCCTTACCTTTACTTCTCTGCTATCTATTCTCTGTTCAGCCTAACATGTCTTGTTGGAAAAGAGGAAGCAGGGAGGGAGCGCAGAGGGTGGGCTTATTAGCTTCAGTGAGTAAGAGTCTGACTACACGGATGCTCCCTGATTTATTTGCAGACCTTCTGGGCATTTTCCCAGCCCCTACATAAATTAGTTCCCCAGAGATCCATACATTGAATATTATCCTCATTGTTCCCTGCATACATGTTCTCAGAGCTGGGCCAACAAATTCACTTTCTGAAATGGTCTTTAAAGGGACTAGGTTATTGACACTGTCTCCCATGGTATTTGTATTTCAAAAAGCAGCATGCCCAAGAATCCATCGTTTCAATTAAAGCTCATCTAGGTCTCCAATGAAAAAGAAATATCAATATGGCAGAGTCCCCAACCCAGGAGGATTCAAATTTCATTGTCAGCCTGAAACTACCATGAATGTGCTGTGTGGCCTTGAATCCACTGTATGGTGTTTCTGTGTTTCAGCCTTACCTTTGAGAGGAAGCTTGCAAGAGACAGATGAGCCTGGACTCTAGGATTTAAATCTCAATGTTGCCACTCACGAGTCACGTGTCATTGGTCAAGTTATTTTGCCTTTTTGAAACACACCTGCCTTCTTTTCACGTCAAAGAGGGAGAAAGATGCCCTTTCTTGTAAGATTGTGATAAAGATGGAAAGTGTTAACATCTGACAAGTGCTTAAAACTTCACCATATTCAATAAATGTTAGCCATCCGCTCCCCACAATGGTTAATTGAGACTGGTAATAGAAAAGAATGTGCCCAAAACAAGAGTGGAATGCCATTTTTTCAGCTGGCAAAAACTCAATCCATTTACATGCCAAGATCTGCTGATACAATGAATAATTTTGGAGTAATTTTACAGTTGTGTATACAGAATGCCAAAATTCAATACGAGGGTGCGTTTTGATGAGACGGAGTCATTCAAGCTAATTGTAGTGCCATATAGGGAAATGCTGCTTGTGTTTGTGTCTTAGTAATACTTTTCAATTGTGTACTTGAAAAATAATAATTTCCCATCAATGTTCTCTCGATAGTTTCCGAGATGGAAAAATGAGACACAAGTATACTAGTGCCATACCACTGTGTACTATGAGCCTACATTCCAATCACAAAAACAGGCATGGATTTTAAGGCTTTGTTATTTTTTTTTATATTCAACTTAGTTATCCCTTTAATGCGTTTTAAAGTTGGGTCTCAAGTTAAGATACGTATAGTCTCACACCATAGTGACAAACAACATTTAAAGTTTGAGGTGTTTTTTTCTGCACCTGCGAAATGGAAGCCACATTTGCTTCCTAAGTGTGGTATAAAATGAAATAAGAAAATGTATGAAAAGAGCTCAGCTTAGTGTCTGATACAGAGCAAAGTTTCGTTGATTGGGGTTGTATCATCATTACTATTGCTTTTTATAAATAGGTCCTGAACTTATTTTTTCCCAGTGTTAATTTATTTATTTTGTTAAAGAGATAGAGAGAGACAGAGCACAAGCAAGGGATGAGCAGAGAGACAGAGAGAGAGAGAGAGAGAGAGAGAGAGAGATCTGAAGCAGGCTCCAGGCTCTGAGCTGTCAGCACAGAGCCTAACATGGGGCTCAAACTCTCGAACTGTGAGATTATGACCTGAGCCGAAGACAGATGCTTAACTGACTGAGCCACCCGGGTGCCCCTGAACTTTATTTATTTTTTAAATATTTATCCATTTATTTTTGAGAGAGAGAGAGAGAAGGAGAGAGAGAACACAAGGAGGGTAGGGGGAGAGAGAGAGAAAGAGAGACAGAGGGAGAGAGAGAGAGTCTGAAGCAGACTCCAGGCTCTGAGCAGTCAGCACAGAGGTCAACTCGGGGCTCAGGCTTATGACTCGAGCAAGCAGAAGTTGGATGCTTAACCAAAAGAGCCACCCAGTCACCCACTGAATACCATTATAATGATGATTAATAAATAAAATGTTTTCTTTATTTTTAAAATTTTTTTCTAATTTTATTGAAACATTTCTCCCAACAATGTAGGTGAGCCTCAGTTTTAACACTGTGGCCCTGTAATTCTTCTTAATTATTATTTTGTAATATGCCATGAAATAATTAGTTTTTATTTACGGATAAGACAAAGGAATGAGATATGTTTTATCTTATTAGAAATGAGCTTTTCCATAGTAAAATGAGGTTTAGAAGACTCCTACAACCTGGATTCTTGTAAAAAAATTCATCAATTTATCTCAAATCACCAAGCAAGATCTTTGATTCGGAACACTTTCCACTATCCTTCTAATTTTTTGAACTTAACATTATCTCTGTGGATTTTCTTCCAGAATATTTAAATTTGAGTTTTGCTTTATATCCCCTCGAATAGGGCTTAGATACTCCCTTTTTCTCCCCTCCGCTTTGTTCTGCCATTAGTTGGCATGTTCTCAGTGAATGCAAATTCATTTTTACATCAGCAAAAGCAAAATTGAATAAGGAAGGCCATCTGATATGTAGTAAATCAAACAAAACCACAATGAATTTCAAAGCCAAGTATAAATTTAAGACACAGCAGGATGTGTAGGAAAGAGAAATGAGCTCAAATCAGGCGATTTGGAGTCTTTGTTAGACTGCGCCACTGACTCACAGCATGACCTTGGGAAAGTCATTTTGCTTCTGTAAGTTTCTGTTTTTATTTTGGTAAAATTAAGTGTAGTGCTAGGTAATCCTAAATTAATCATTGATTTCTATTAAACATTCTATAATTCCCCGTTAACGAATCTAAAAAATTAAGCCTGGACCCCATCAGGTGTTAGAAAACAATTAGAATTTCACTGATATTAAAATATATCTTGAAGTATCCTAACTTTCTCCTATGATGGGTGTATTAGATTGAAGAGTAATAAGTATAACACATCTTTTTTTAATGTTTTTTATTTATTTTTGAGAGAGAGAGAGAGAGACAGCGTGAGCAGGGAAGGGTCCTAGAGAGGGAGATACAGAATCTGAAGAAGGCTCCAGGCTCTGAGCTAGCTGTCAGCACACAGCCCGACGCGGGGCTCAAACCCACAAACTGTGAGATCATGACCTGAGCCACAGCTGGATGCTTAACCAACTAAGCCACCCAGGTGCCCCAGTATAACACATCTTGATTTGACATGTTGACATCAAGGAACTTGATCAGATGTTTCCGGACAAATTAGAAAAATGTGGACCAAATCAGTAGCAAATAAACCTGAGAGAGGGCTGGAATCTCGAGAGGAGTGACATCAGCATACATGTTTCTGAGTGTCATCCTTAGAAGTTCTGATTGAGATGGTCCTGGGTCAGATCTGGGGATCACAATAATCTCCAGTTGATTCTGAAGATCATCTTGGCTTGGAAACGACTGAACTAGATTATAACCAGGTAGATTAGTTAGTGGAATTACCAGGGTAACTTGCCAGGGCAAGTCATGGGTTTCCATCTTTGACTTGATGCCTGTCAACTTGTGTAGGCATGATTTGGAGAAGATATAGAAGGGATATTGATCAGGTGTATAAATGTTGCAGATATGTTGGATCTCAAAATTATGTCCATGGGTGGACTAATGAGTAGAAACAAGCAAAACAAAATAAAATTTAAGGGATGCACAAACTCTTGTACTTTAGTTACAAGTTTTAAAATTAAATGATGTGCAGTATCAGATGGGGTGACCTGACACATGAGAATCTCATGTGGAACAGACATTGAGGTACGAGAATGCTAGAGAGGCGGCTTTCTCAGAGTAAAATTATGTTCATGTGAAAACATTTTGTACATGGTAATTCTATTTTTAATTATTTGAGGAAACCACACCATTTTCCTTGGTGGCTTCCCCAATTTGCATTTCCACCAATAGTGTGTGAGTTTCCTTTTCCCTACATCCTTACAAACACTTGTTGTCTGTTACTTTTTTGATAAGAGCATCCTGACAGGTGTGAAGTGATATCTCATTTTAATTTTGATTTGCATTTTCTTGATTATTACCTGCCATATGACCCAACAGTCCCCTTCTGGGTCTTTATCCAACATAACTGAAATCAAGATCTTGTGTTCATTGAAGCATTATTCCCCATAGCCTAGATATGGAAACAATCTAAATGCCCATCAGCAGATGAAGGGATGCAGAAAGTGTGGTATATGCATACAATCAAATAATATTCTGCAATATTAAATAGAAGAGAATCCTGCCATATGCAACAATATGAATCAACTGTGAGGACATTATGCTATGTGAAATAAGTCACTCACAGGAAGACAAATATTATGTGATTGTGCTTATCTGAGAGAATCTAAAACAGTCAAATTCATATAATCAAAGAGTGGAATGGTGGTCATCAGAGACTAGTGGGAAGGGAAAATGAGGAGTTGCTAGTTAACACGCATCAAATTTTAGTTTAGGAAGATGAATAGGTTCTGGAGAACTATGGTACAACATTGTACCTGTAATCAAACTACTATACTGTACACTTAAAGATTTATTAAGGGGGTAGCTCATGTTAAGTGTTGTTACAACAGTGAAATAAACAAAAACACTTGGGTAATGTATAAAACAATATAAATATTAGAAAATGACAACAACGGGTCTCAGAGGCAGAATAGAATGGTTGTTAAAAGTCAGGAGGTCCTGGATATAAAACCTGACTTTAACTATAGACGGTCATGTGATCTTGGGAAGATTATTGAACTAGAGCATGGCTTGGTCCTTTCATCTAGAATACGGCAATAATACCTTCCTAACCAGGATTGTATTAAGGTTTAACACACTTAGCGTATTGCCTGGCACATTATGGCACTAAGTAAATGGTATCTATTATTTCAGATATCATTATATGGTGCGCAGCTGAAGGAGGAATGAGGTCGGCTGTACTCTGTTAATTGTC
The DNA here is from genome assembly GCA_004023845.1 of Helogale parvula. Classification (NCBI taxonomy): domain Eukaryota; kingdom Metazoa; phylum Chordata; class Mammalia; order Carnivora; family Herpestidae; genus Helogale; species Helogale parvula. The sequence continues at coordinate 27,563 of PJEM01011426.1, forward strand.
AGGTGACTCCTGAAGAATCATATCCAGTTTGGGGGTACCCTACTTTAGGGGACTGATAAGCCAAAAGGAATGTGTTCAAAGACACAAGGTGGCGCATAGTTACCAGGACTGGGAGTGCCTGTTGAGTACAATCAAATGCATTTTGAAGGTGTTGAGAGAGGTGTGTTTTTTGTTTCTTTTGAGAAGTAAAACAGAAGACAATATCAAGCTAAGCCAAAGTGCAAGTACAAGAAAGCCATTTTGGTTTTTGGCTCCACGAGGCAAGCTTCACTAGGACTGAACATAAGCTTTGGGTACTTTCTATGGTTAGAAGATTATACATTTCCTGGAGCAGGAAGCAGTCCCTTACCCTTCACTGTGTTCAAGTCCCATGGTCAGGGTCTTTGTGGAGGGGACTCCTTCCTAAGGTCAGAGGTTACGTACGGGAACTAAGACCTCTGACTCCCTCTGGAATGTTAGCATTGCAAGGTGAGAGTGATGGCAGTGTTTCCGGCGTCTTTCTGAGGACTCCAGTTTGCCAGGTGAGTGTACCTAGAGGTGGGTGGGGTTGCCAAGGACTCGCAGCTCCAACCACGGAAAGTGATTTGCGTTCCCATCTAGTTCAATGCATCTGTCTTTTCTCCCAGGGCATCAGCCAAGTACCTGCATATTGGGCTCATCAGTCTTTCTTGAACTACAGAATTGGGGGGCTGCATTTGGCTAATGAACCTCTTCAGAAAAACATACTTCTTCAAATTAGGTTCTAATTGTGTTGGGAAGCGGCAATTGCCTGTAAACTGTTAGTGTTTTAGGAAGTTGCATCCACCTGAGTGATCAGAGAGCCAACAGCCTTGGGGAGGGCTGGACTTAGAGGCTTCTGAACTGCCCCCCACCTGGTTAGGCTCCCCCCACTTCCCACCTTCAACCTCCCTGAAAGTCTGAGCCTTAGGAAGCTCTGCGTGTCTCGTCAAAACAGGACACTGATGGGATTTTAACATCAGAAGATCTTGCAATCAAACGGGATTTGGGTTAAGAATCCATGGTACTTGGATTCTCAAGACTGGTGTAGACCCAGGAAATGTGTATAGTCCCACTCTTATTTAATCAATTAATCCACTTGGTAATATCCCTGTGAAGTGGCTTTAAACTCCTCCTTAAACATTGGGCAACTCAACACTGCCAGATAGCTCATTCTGTTTTTGTCAGGCTCTGAGAGCTGGGAGGGTCTTGGTGAGGCCACGTCAGTACAAACTGCTTAGCTCCTTTGGGAAATAATACTAATGAGAATGCTTGTAATAGTCTACACTTACTGAACGCTTACACCAATTCAACCTTCTAGTAAGTACATTTTCTGGTTTAATCCTGATTATCATGCTATCAGATACATGTCATGCATCCTATTTTATGGATTAAGAAACTGAGGCCAAGGGGGTTTTTGTGATCTGCCCAAGAATCAGAGGTGAGTTTCAAACCCAGATACATATCATTGAAAAAGCTTATCCTCAGAACCTCTTCCTTATACTCTAAATGCAGGTCTGTGGGTCCTCTCCTGAGTGGGACCTCTTGAAAGTCTCCCATCCCCAAAAGAGACTAGATCTTAGATCTGCACCTCAAACTTAGCAAGAGGTTTGGCTCCAGTCAGTATGATTATCTCTTCCCCAGAGCAGACATTTTTAAACTATGCTCTGGGAAACTGCATTTTTGATGAGGTACCCCTTTGGGGGCTGAGACGGGCTGGGCTCATAGAACTCTACGATCCCATGTTTGTACCTATTTTTTTTTTAATTTTTAAAGTTTATTTATTTATTTTTGAGAAAGAGAGAGAAAAAGAGAGGAGTGTGCGTACACGCATATGCTTGGCTGTGAAAGCAGGGGAGGGACAGAGAAAGGGGTAGGGGGAAGGAAAAAGAGGGAGGAACAGAGAGAGAGAGAGAGAGAGAAAGAGAGAGAGAGCGAGAGAGAGAGAGAGAGAGAGAGAGAGAGAGAGAAAGAGAGAGAGAGAATCTCAAGCAGGCTCCACACTCTCAGTGCAGAGCCTGACACGGGGCTCAAACTCAGGAACCCTGAGATCATGACCTGAGCTGAAATCAGGAGTTGGACGCTTAACCAACTGAGCCATTGGGGTGCCCATGCACCTATGTTTTTTTAATCTACTGGACTTCTGTATAAGATCTCAGTTGAAGGAAAGTTCCATAGCTCATAAAAGTTTTAAAACTATTTCAGCAGATGAGAATATAGGTACACACTCAAAATATTAATGGACTATTTTAGGTGAATCCCCATATTATAATACGAGCCCACCCTCAAATCCAGCTCTAGAAGCAGCCATGAACAAATACTCATTTCATAAAGGAGGGACTTACATGTTCATAAGGCAGTAAAGCTTCCGAAGTATTTTCTTCAGCTACTCTGATCCTTTCTCAGGTGTCCGACCCTTGTCACACTGCTGTCTGTCTGTCCGTATCTCCCTTTATCTCTTTTCAAGGAAAAGGTATTTCTTTGAAACACAAATATACCCCCTCAACACTCACAGAACTGTTTATTTCGTCTCTACCCCCGACCCTGCCTTGTTTTCCACTTTCAGGAGCGTGACATCTGTATTAATCATATCTTTTAATTTTCTATATTCTTGATGGCTTGACATTTGGGGGTTGGCTGACTCTGGAAGGACTGCCTTCCATTCTTACAGATGGTGAAGTACGCAGCCTAGCGTGTTGGTGATACACAAGCCACCCAACCCAGGACCCGTAGGCTGATGGCCATCTTTGTTGGGCTTTGACCGTCTGGGCACTAATCCTTCCAGACCCAGGTGCCACATAATCAGGGACAGCCTCTCTGTCTCAGAGCTCACTGGAATTATTTAAAATAGACAACCCTAAGCTCGGTTGCCCTGCCTCACTTATTTCTTCCCATGGAAACTTCAGCTGAGGCTCTTGTCCATGTTTCCCTGCTCCCATCTGCCTTCAAACTGACCCTGACGCTTCCCCAGGGAGCCCCCTTGAAGTACAGGGTTTGTGTGCACAACAAACTTTTCCACGGCAACCATCTCCTGATCCACTCACCTCATTGTACGTGAATAATAATAAAACCCATGTTTTAGAGCGGCTCTTCTTTCTCAGGGTTCAGCCTCATGTTTTTTGCTTCTGCAATCTGCTTTTTAAATAGTTATTAGCCCAACCAAACTAGATCTGCATCCCAAGGTTCTTCCTTCTAAGAAAACAGTATGTATGTGTGGATTCTGAATGAATACTTTTCCTCCCAACTAAAGACACCAACACATACATATACACACAAGGACATGTCCTACCCTGTCCCTCACTGACTGTCCTGGTTCTTAGCTCCCGCCCCTTCCCTGGGCCCTCCACATCCCTCCCATATCTACTGGATGGCATGGTGTCTTGAATTTCACCCTCTTGTTTTCTTCTTAAATATGACTTTCCACATGTCCCTCTTGGCCTGAGCTGCAATGGTCCCAAGGCCAATGTTTCTTCTATGTACCGTTTACCTTTCCTCTTCAGATGACCTTTACCACAGGCTTGATCTTGCTGGCTGACAACTTCCTGGTGGCTGTCCCCTCCTGTACCAGGTTGGACACGCCATGTGGCTGGGGACCACACAGCACTGGCTTACAGGGAGATCGCAAGTATTTCTTAGTTGACTGGATGGATGGATGGATGGATGGACGAATCTGACTTGTACTTTCTCCTGACCATGGCTTCAGGAAGACTCCGTCCCAACCCTCGCAGGCCTCGAGCTCTGGCTATGTTCCCGGCTCAGTCTCTGCAGCCTTTGACACCTGCCCCAACGAGAAGGTTGCCAAAGAGATCGCCGGGGCTGTGGTGGAGAAGCGCTGGCAGCCTGCGTTAACCTCATCCCTCAGACTACATCCATCTATGAGTGGAAAGGAAAGATTGAGGAGGACAGTGAGGTGCTGATGATGATTAAAACTCCAAGTTCCTTGGTTCCAGCTTTGACAGATTATGTTCATTCTGTGCACCCAAATGAAATGCCCGAGGTGATTGCATTGCCTTGGAGCAGGGGAACTCCCCATACTTGCACTGGGTGTGCCAGATTACAGAGTCAGTTTCGGACTCCAGCACAGCCCTGCCATGATGAGCCCGGCTCCTCCCATGTTCCCTTTGTGTACTTCAATGCCCTTTGACTTCCAGTAATGATTGGACCCCTAATAAATCCTGTCTGTGGTTCTCAAAACAAAAATGCCCTTCCCTTTCTTCCAAGAAGCCATCAGACATGTGCACTCACACACACACACACACACACACACACACACACCTTAAAATGATGCCTCTGTTTACATTTTGGCAAATGCCCACTGAACAACCCTAAGGAGACCGTTCAATTTTTTATATATGATTTATGGGGAGTGTATCTTGAACTGAGTGGTAAAGAGCTTAATTCTTTTTAACACATGAGAAAGATCTGAAATTATGAATTTGGATTCAGGGAAAGGGAAGGGAAAGGGGCAGAAAAAAAGAAGAGAGAATGAATGAGTGAAAAAAATTGAAGAGAGAATGGAGAGAGAGGAAGAAGGGAGGAAAGAGGGAGAGAAAAATCAGTTTGTGGATTTCTTCAGCCAGGACAGCTCTCTCCTCTGGTTCACTCCAGGAGGGTAGGCTATGGGACCCCACCCCACTGCCCCAAACCTTAACTTATTCCCCTATAAACACCATCTTTGCTTAGTCAAGTTATTCCTGGACCACTGTCAACACATGAATACACGCCCCTGACTTTTATTTGGATACAAATTGCTAGAAACACCCAGAGTTGGAAGGCACCGATATAGCCCCTTTGGGAGCCAGCCAGATGGGAATCATTCTGTGGGCTGTGTCCCCAGCCCATGCCTTGTTCTCCACACTCAAGGACAAGTGTCTGGCGCCCCTATTGCCTTCCACTTCTTTGTCTCTGGCTAAAGAAACACGACAGATAGGAGCAAACTGGATTAAAATGATTAGTGGGACCTCTCTAAGCTCCAGGAAGTAGACAGCACTGGAACAATAGGTAAGGTTTGGGTGTGCCAAACTGGGGGTTGGGAGCACTATCCCACTCAGGAGAATTAGGAGACATTCCAGGCCCTTCTCCCTACCTCTGCTGCTCACGCATCCAGAGACATCACCAGAACACCGCTGGTAATTGCCACTTCCATAAAGATGTTGCTGGCTCCAGTTTAGAGGGATAAGGACATCTGGGTGTCTCAGCCTGTCTGCCGACTCCAATGGCAGGCGATATCACTCCCTGTCTCTTTCCGAACCCTGTTTATCTCTTCCTTCCCTTGGTCCTTACTCCACTTTGTTGTAATTTCAGCCACGGGGGAGGGAACAAAGAAGTCAGATATGGAGATATCTCTGGAGCAAATGGCATTTACTGTTAATGTGGCGGCAAATGGCCTCCTCCCTGACTTGTCATGTTTTAACTCTCTTGAGGAAGGAGGTGACACCGCACTGCTCTTCTCCAGACCCAAAGGCCAGGCAAGCCGTTTCACCTCGATCATTAACTCTAAGGCATGGTTTTACCAACTGCACACCGCCCGGCCCCTCGCCGTGGAGCACATGCACGGAGGGGAGACGGGGAGATGGCAGCGTTTGTCGGCAGAGCTTAGTGCTGAGCGTCAGGACCTCCCTCGTCCACGTCCACTGCTCACTAGCCGTGTGTCCCCAAGTCCGCGATCCACAGCCTCAGTCTTCTCATCTGCAGAATGAAGGGGGCCGCCTGGGCCTGGCCTGCTTTGAATGAATTGTGAGGTAGTGTCAAAGTCACCGGGGGCTGAAGCACTCTTTCGGTGTTCATGACAATTAGGGCTACTTTTGTTGGGATGCCTGCAGATTGTCCACCCCGCACGTTTTTAGCTCTTCCTTTCCTATACCAACCTCCTGATATCTCTTCATGTCTGGTTCTCCCTGGATCAAATCCTCCTCCAAAAAAATGTTTCCAGGGGTGCCCGGGTGGCTCAGTTGAGCGTCAGACTCTTGAGTTCGGCTCAGATCATGATTCCAGGGATCGAGCCTCGCATCAGGCTTCCTGCTGAGCATGGAGTCTGCTTGAGATTTTCTCTGTGTCTCCCTCTGCCTTTCTCCCCCTTTCAGGTTCTCTCTCAAATAAAACTTTTTTAAAAGTTTCTGAAAGCAGTCATTTCCTTGTGGACATCATTCCATCTTTCTGCCTCTGCTTTCCCCAGTTCCAGACCACTCACCACCATGCCAGCCAGATTATGTCTCTGAAACACACACCTGACCCCATTCACACCCCCATGGTGGTCTCCACTGACTGGGTTTACATACTTAACACAGTCAGACAGAAGTTGTGTTCTAGGCACTGTCGTAGGTGATGAAACTGTAGCATTAAATGAGACAAGGAAGGTCTCTTCTTCAAGAAGAGACAAAAAAGAAAAGATGAATGGAGAAGATCATCTTAGTTAGTGACAGGTTAGAGGAAGGCAGTACAACCAGGGGTAGGCAAGAGGAATGGGAGGGTGGGCAACACAGGGTGTTTGAGCTCCACCCAAGCAGGGGAAGGAAGTAGTATGGGGATAGGAGGGTTAACAGGACGAGAAACTAGCAGTTACGGAGGCCTGACAGCGTGCTGGGCTCAGCAGAGCTGCAGGAAGGAGGCTGGTGTGGTGATCAAGGGGACGATGGCAGGAGGTGCAAAGACTAAGGAAGGCAGGACCCCGTGGACTATATAATAAGATTCTCAACTGTATCCTGAGTGCAAAGGGAAGCTTTTGCAGGGCGTAAAGCAGGGGAATGACATGATCAGATTCACCTTTTAAAAAGATCACTCTGGCTGCACTGTGGAGAATGGAATTTTTGTGGATGAAATTCCAATATTGACATTCAGTGCCCTTCGCTAGTTGGGCCCAACTTAAATTTTCAGCCACATTTTCTGTCTCTGCTACACGTCCTGGAGTTGCGGAGTGCCCCACTGTTTACTATTCTTACATACCGTGTCCTTGCATACTTTTAATCTGGCCATTCACTGTTGTTCTTCCTTCTGGCAATGTCCTCCTTGCTGTTCTGGATGGCCTGACACCTCTGACCATCCATGCTGTGTGCTTGGATGTGGAACCAGAACGAGAGCATTTGCAACGGTTTGGAATGGGACCGAGGAGTTAATCAAGCAATAGATTCGTAGTTCTCATCCACGGTGTGCCTGGCACTGTGCTGGGCTGATAGGATTCAGGGAGAATGTGACAGACACATTCCCTGTCTGCACAGAGCTCATATTCTGAAGAGTGCGTTAGAGTATACAGGAAATATGGAATGTGCTAGATAACCAACCCAGTGCTGGCAGCACCCATCTCGGAAGCAAAGTATCCGAGACTTATGGTCTCAGGAAATCTGTAGCTTATAGAATCAAGTCCTACCAGGAGAAAAGAAAACTTCAAAAATCGGAAATGAATATTTATCAAGTCTCTGGAGGGTGGGGTGGCTGTATAAGCTTAGAAGGGACCACAAAGGACAAGACATAAAGCAAACTAGGAAAATACTCACAGCAAATATGACAAAGGATTACTATCTTTATTATGTAAAGAGCGCATGCAAATCAATTAAATTCACTAAGACCCCAGCAGACAAATGAGTAGAGGGCAGAAGGAGACAATTCTCACAAGAGGGAAATACATACAACTGGCTAACAAACACAAGAAAAACATGTTCATTCCCTCTAATGATCAAAGAGACGCTTATTAAAACCATGCGATAACATTTCCCGCCTCTTGAATTAACAAAGTTTAAATGGAAATGAGAAGAGGGTGGCCAGTGCTTTCGAGAACAGGGTGCCGGAGGCTCTCAAGCATTTGCTGGGAGATGGGTAAATCAGGGCGACCGTTTTTGGAAAACAATTTGGCAGTGTGCATGAAGAGTCTTAAAATATGGTTTAATTTTAGTAATTTAATTTCTCAGATTTTTTTTCCTAAAGAAAGTTTCCAAAAATAGGGAAAGATCTATGCACGAAGATTCCCCCCCCCCCCCCAGAGCATCATTTATAGTAGCCAAAGGGTAGGGGGTGGAGAAGAACGAAATAGAGAATTAGAGAGGTACAGATAGCCATATAAGGAAACATTCTGTGGCCATTTAAAAAGATGTTTATGAAATGCTAAAGTTAAGTAAAGAAGGAGGACAGAAAAAGAAATTCTGCGTTTAGTACGATTGTGCTTATAGGGAGAATATCATAGGCACATTGACTTGAAGATTTCCACATTATTAGACAGAGACAGCATGCCTGGGGATGTTGGTCCCGATCCAGGGACGTGAACTTAGCCACCGAGCTCCTACCTCCTCTTCGGTTAGAGAGTTGGCAGGAGGAATGGGGAGCCGTCCCCGGCTTCCTTGCAGGAACTTGATTTGGCTCCCCCACTTCTGAGTGAGCACCTGCGTGACTTTAAGAAACCAGGCTAGTGTTCATTTCACAAAGGAGAAAACTGAGATCCAGAACGGTTTAGTACCTTCCTCAAGGTGGCACAGATCTGCGGTAGAGCTGCTACTAAAATTCAAACCAGTACAGCCTTCTGCCTCAACATGCATCTGGATCAGGGGATCAGTATCTTTATTTATTTGCAGGGACGGTGTGTGTGTGTGTGTGTGTGTGTGTGTGTGTGTGTGTGTATCCATATGCATGCTGTGGCTCTGTACGCCTTTATGTATATTCAGAGGACTAAGGAACCAACCACCGTGGTTTGCCTGGAATATGTCGGTTTTATTACTCAAGACAGGCAGCGACCGCTGCTCACCCCGAACGCTTGTGGGTTTCACGGTGTTGTGTGAGCACAGGCTTTGTGGGCATGCGACGCACCTCTTGGGACGTCTTAGTTGGTTTTTCTGCTGCAAACTGACTGCCAGGTCAGGTCCCGCCATTGGGCCTCACAGGCATCTCAAGTCCTAGACCTGACTCTTCCAGTTTGGGGGGCCTGGCGGAGGGAGGAGGGGTCGCCGGTAGCCGCGGGCCCGATTCCCAAGGGCCAGGGTTCCTCTGCAGGCAGCCACCACGGCACCAGCCAGCTAGCTTCTTGGACGCCGATGAGCATCCTCTCCTCTGATCCCCCTGCTTCACGCAGCCCAGGAGTAGATCTGTTTGCTTTCAGCACACAGACAACAAGCCCCCTGCCTCTTGCGGCTTAATTAGCTCTAATAGGGGTGGAGACTGTCCTTGGACGGCTTCCCGCAGCTGCCCTCTGCTGGCCAGTAGCCGCATAGGCGGCCGGCACCCGAGACCCAGAAGCTGTGGTTTCAACCTCAGAGACTCCACGGACCAGCGGCAGGTACTTCCCAGGGCAGGGCGGCCCTGACATGGAGAGGCAATGATGACAAAAGACCTTTCTGCCAGTCCTGGCACACTGAGCAGCTCCAATCTCCCCCTCCAAGAATTAACATGTACAAAAATGCCTTCCCCGTGTCCACTGGGAAGACAGATTATTAAAATTGACCTGTTTGTTGAAAGCAATAGTTCTAACTTTTATGACCTTGAGCAAGCAGCTATGCTTCTCTGGGGCTTGACTTACTCATCTGTAAAATGGGCACACAATGGCGTCTATTGTGAGGTTCTTTTTTTTTTAATTTTTAAAAACAATTATTCTTGAGAGAGAGAGAGAGCATGAGCTAGGGAGGGAGGATCAAAGAGAGGGGGATGGGGTGGGGAGACAGAATCTGAAGCAGACTGCAGCCTCTGAGCTGTCAGCACAGAGTCTGACTTGGAGCTCAAACTCATGAACCGCGAGATCATGACCTGAGCAGAGGCTGAACACTTAACCAACTGAGCCACCCAGATCCCCCTATCATGAGGTTCTTGAGTGCCATCCAGGGGATCTTGATAAATGGCGGCTGTTGTTATTGATAAAGATACTATTATCACTGCAATTGAAAGCAGCACTGGTTAAGTCTTCCCTGCAGTGAAGGGGGAAGATCGTATGGATCAAATGCTTTCTGAGCTGGGTCTTGATGCATCGCTAGGATTTGACAAACACTGTTTTATTATTGTTATTATTATTACTATTATTATAATGTTCCAACTGTTGTCCAAGAGATGAGAAGGGTACAGAAATGAATAATTCACCAGACCCCAGTCAGAGTAAGTGCACTACATTTGAAATCAAATAGAGAATTCTTATATTCAATTGCAGCGTGTTTTTAAAATAATAATGACCATAATAACACAATCTCACGTTTGTCTAGCGTTTTCAAGTTTCAGAGTCCTTTTCCAGGCCCCTCAGAGAGATAATGGATGTGAGCACTTTAGAAAATAGACAGCTTTCTGCAAAATTAAGGTGATTTGTATTGAGGAGCGAAGTTTGTCTATATCCTTCATTGACTAAACAAACCGTTTGTTTGCTCCTGTTAGATTGATAAAGACGATCACAGGACCGTAGGATCGTGGACCCTCGGAGCTAGGCGAGGCTTTATCTGTCCCTCTCTCCATCCATCGCTGTCTACAGAACGCTCATCAGGCAGGAATCCATATTGCCTGTTTGATTGCTTCTGGGGATGGGGCGCTCACTCCCACTCTGCATGGAAGTTCATCCATCATCGGAGAAGCAGATACAGTGAGTGTTCAGCCTCTCCTTCCTGCATGCCACCTAAATCTAGACAACCAGTTATGTTCATTTTGCCCCCTAAATATCTCTCAGCATCTTCATTATTGCTGCCTCTGTGCACATATCACTTCCACTGCAATTAGAGTGATTCTCTATTTGGACTGTCAGCTTAAACTACCCCGCCCTTCACCCCCAATCCATTCTGCACATTGCTTTGTCACGTGCAAATCTGATGCTGCATTCCCCTGCCTGGAGAAATGCAGCTTCCTGAGCAAGGCCTGTGATCTCCCTGCCTCTAGCCTTCTCCTGGAGCAGGGGTTGGCAAACTGCAGCCTATGGGCCAAAAGTAGCCCACAGCTTGTGTGTGCCATGAGCAAAGGATTTTTTTTTTGCATTGTTTGCATTTTTAAATGTAAAATCTGATAGACTGTTAGCCTTTTGGTTGCTTAAGGAGTTGAGGATGTTGTCTCTTGAACTTCAAAGCTAAAGTGCTTACCATCTGACCCCTTACTGAAAACGTTTGGGGACACCTCCTCTGGAAGGTCAGCTCCTGACCCCACACACACCTGGCTTGCCAGCCACCTGGGGTAACTCACCAGACTCGAAGCGCCAGATGGTTGATACAGCTCAGCATCCGACTATCCTCTTCTACCCTGCCTATCCCTCTGATATGCTCCTACTAAGCTTTTATTTTTATTTTTTTAATGTTTTATTTATTTTTGAGACAGAGAGAGACAGAGCATGAGCAGGGGAAGGGCAGAGAGAGAGGGAGACACAGAATCGGAAGCAGGCTCCAGGCTCTGAGCTGTCAGCACAGAGCCCGATGCGGGGCTCGAGCCCATGAATGTGAGATCATGACCTAAGCCGAAGTCGGAGGCTTAGCCAACTGAGCCACTCAGGCGCCCCGACCTACTAAGCTTTTAATATTGATGTGGTTGCTGATAACTGAGTGCCAGAGACTGAGGCACCACATAGTTTAAAGTGTTTTATATGGATTAACTCACTTGAGCCACACGAAAGCTACCATTATCCCCATTTTACAGAGGAAAAAACTGATGTGTCAGAGATCAGTTCACTTGCCCCAGGTGGCAGTGGCCGATTGATTAAAGATGCAGCTCTGGTGTCCTCACGCAAGACCTCTCAGGAATCCTGGAGGTAACTTGCTGTTCTCTCTGCTCAGATAATTTAGTGCTCACCTGGATGATAACATGCCCCCCAGAAGATCGCCACTGTTTGTGCCAGTGGCCACCCGCCTGCCCAAACAGTGACCTGCTGGGAGCCAGGGGTCATATGTTTTTCACTTTTTATTTCCTCCCCCATACATACCCCTAGACTCAGCTCACAGTTGGTGCTGAAAACAATGCTCAAAGGAACTGGATTGGGGGTTTGCTGTTGCAGGAGAACATGGACCTTGGGAGCTTTGCCGAGCTCCAGCTCCAGGAGACGGCTGCTGACTCAAGAGGCCAGGAGTGAGTGAGGACCCTGGAATTTGAAATTCTTGCTCTAAGGCTTGATTGATGAAGGGATGGGATGGGACAGGTTCTTCCGGGATCTGATTCCCTGAAGAAGTTTAGAAGGGGGAAGCCAGGAAGTGAGGGTATCAGCTTCTATCAAGATGGCAGAAAGAAACACACCTCCAGGTAGGGGCCTTGCTAGCTTCCTATGTAATAAATAGCTCTAAAAAGCATGAAATGCTGTCTAGTTGTAGGAAAAAAGTATTCTTTACACTCTTGGGTTTAAGAGTGAGGGCTAAGTCAAAGGGAGGTGGATATGAAGGCTCTAGTAGGCATTTTTATCTCTCTAGTAGGCATTCTTTATCTCTGACTTATTACCCTGGGGTCTTGAAGGTCTCCTTTTCTCTTAGTTGTGGGGTTTCAGGATGAGAATGAAGTAGGCATTTCAGCCCACAGTGGAAAGCTACAGCTGCCTAAAGCCATGGGGAAGCCTTAAGGATCCTCTAGTTTAACCCAATGGTGGGAAATCTTCGGCAAGAAGCTACCTGACCCAAGAAGAGAGTAATTCACTAGAAGGACATGGGGACATCTTGTAAGCTGTGAATGACGGTGGAGCTAGATCACAGGTGCTCCATACAGCCAGATCGGCAGCTCTCTTCTTTCATTTCTGAATATCACTTCCATTCTCTTCTGGCTCCATCTATGAGGCACAGAACTTGGCGCCTTGTGGTTCTTATCACTCGTGTTCCATGACTGCCACCACGGAGAGACTCAGTCTCTTCCTTTAGTTCTAGTGTGAACATTCAGGGAGTGTCTGATTGGCCTGGCTTACATGCATCAGTTACCCCTGGGACAATTTGCTGTGGCCAGGGGCCAGGGTAAACCAACACAGCCATTGCCACCAGGGTCCTACCATAGTGTACTGAGGAAACCCCCCCAAATGGGGGTGGTTTGTGAACTAGGTGGCTGCTTCTGTTGGTATCCACTTCAAAAGATGAGAAATAGGGACCCGCAAGGCTGTTACATAGTCTCCACCAGAAATCTTGAATTCTGGAAGAAGCTAGCATTAAAGAATACTGGGTTGAGTCTTGGGTCTTCCTTTTAGGAAGGAAAGTAGGGAAGGCCTCCTACATGCTTTTTTATATTTAATCTTTAAGGCAAACATATGAAGAGGTAATATTTACTCCTATCTTACGCACAAGGAAACAGAGGCTCAGGGAGTTTCAATAATCTACCCGAGGATGCCCGGCTGGTAATGAGCCAGCCTGGGAGGACCACCTGGGTCTCCTGAAACGCCAAGTCTCTGCTCCTTTCTTTGTACAACTTTACACCTTTCACTAACCAGAACACTGTTTTCTCTTTTGGGGGATTGTTTTTTTTCTTCTATGAGAAGTGATCCTTTCTAATTTAAAAATCCATCTTTTCTATTTAATTTTCACACCTTTGCCTGTTTTTTTCCCAGCCTCAACAGATATACCTGTCTCTAACTCTGTGGTAACTGGCACATCCCATTATTATAGAGGAAAGACACTCCTTACCTGTGAAGTAAAGTAGTGGGATAGTCTCTTACTCCAGGAAGACAAAGCCCAGGGTCTGAAGACGAGGCTGTGAGCCAAGCTTTCAGGCTAACTTCCTGTGTGGACTTCAGCAAGACGCTCCTCTTTTGAACCTTGGTTTGCTCACCTGTGAAACAGAACTACCACCTGTGCACCGTAGACCCAGAGGATATGTGGTTGGGCTGGCTACTTAAGGAATCTCTCTAAAGCCATTCCTTGTGGGTAGATTTTTAGTTTTCTGAGCTTCCCTTACCCACACCAGTCCAGGTACTCAGTTTTCTCATCTGTAAAATGTTGGGAGTTGGACAAAACATGTTGCCTCCTTCTGGCTCTCAAATTCTGAGCCTCTAGTTTCCTATGCCCATGAAAATGGATGTGCCCAGCCCCACCCCTTCCTCACCCCTATGGAGCTTCCTGTCTTTGTGCAACCACCTCCCCAGTCTCTCTGTCCCCATCAGACCAGTGACTCACTCACCCCCCAGAGCTCCCAGAGATGACTCCCAGCAGTAGGCTCTCTCCTCCTGGCTCTTAAGGTGGCCACACACTGGGCTAAATAAGCTGCTTACCAGCACGGGAAAGGATGACATTTAGAGTATCACATCTTTTTTTTTTTTTTTTAGATTTGCTTTAAAGGGAGGCTGATTTGGGAATGTGTTTGGAAGATGTCTCTCCAATTTGGTGCTTGGGGCTCTGTAAAGGTGGGGATGCAGGAAGAGAAGTTCTTCTGTGTCTCCTTGGGTGCTTCCTAAGGGCTGAAAGATCAGTGCTGTTGTTCTCACTTCCCTAGCCCCTTGCAAGTTATTTGGCCCCACCTGGAGCTGGCCACATCCATGGTGGCAGGGCTCTGAAACACTGGGCATGAAGCTAAGTGTGATGGGCTGTGTGACTTTGGGGGACTCATTTCACTTCTCAGAGCTGTGGTTTCCTCCTCTGTAAAGTATTAACATAATAACTGCACTTACAAAACCACTCCGTAACAACAGCCAGAGCCAGTGTCTCTGAATGTGTGCTATATACTAGGCACTGTCTAAGAAGATTTCCATGCACCCTCTCACTTAATCCTCATCACAGTCCCTGCATTGTTATTACTATTTTGCAGATAAGACAAATACAGCTCAGAGAAGTGAAATAACTTGTGGAGTCTGGAAGATGATATCACCTAGAATTCAAACCCAGTTTTATGTGACTCCAGAGCCTGGCCCTTAGCCTTATGCAACACAGCTGGGCTAGACTATGTAGATGGTGTTCTGATGACCTTAGTAATGTAGAAACTTAGTAACATAGAACAACATAGTTATACTATGCTTGTGGGGAAGGAAGTTGGTCAGGACACAGTATGGATGTTTTGTCTCTGCTTTACAATGTCTGGAGCCTCAGATGGGAAGATTCAAGGAGTCTAAAAGCTTGTCCTGTCCCTGGTTTGGGGTGACTCAAAGACTGGGCTCATTCTGAAACTGCTAACCAGAACACCCACATTTAACTCTCCATGTAGACTGGACACCCTCATAGCATGGTGGCCTCCATGTATTTGGATTGC
Organism: Helogale parvula; assembly: GCA_004023845.1. Classification (NCBI taxonomy): domain Eukaryota; kingdom Metazoa; phylum Chordata; class Mammalia; order Carnivora; family Herpestidae; genus Helogale; species Helogale parvula. The sequence continues at coordinate 42,632 of PJEM01011426.1, forward strand.
TTACATTTTGGCAAAGGGGCTCCAAGAATGAATGTTCTTGTAAAACATTAGTAGTTGGGTGACCTTTTATGATCTAGTCTTAGAAATCACATGGTTCCACTTCTTCCTCTAATGGGGTCAAAGTTATCATAAGCTACTTAGATTCAAGGGGTGGACTGAGTTGCAAAGATTCCTGCAGCCATGTTCTAAAATCATCATTTGGCATCAGCTGTGATCTCTGCTGGGGCATTGGGTTAGATTGATAAAGACTGAAGAACCTAAAGGGATCAGGGCCAATGGGAGCTCATTAGCTCTACAGTCTGCCTAAAAATGAGCTTTCCAAGAGTCCAAAGTATTACTGGCCAAAGTGGTGGAGAAATCTCATCTTGATCTGGGTCAACGCTATTGTTTGAGCATATCCTGTCGTGCCACAGAAACTTCTAGGCAGTGGTGATTGGAGAAATTGATGAGGGAACAGATTATGGTCATTTAATCTTGTTTCCCAATGATAGATCATGGTTGAGAGCATGGATTTTAGAATCAGACAGGGTTTGAACACAAGCTTGACCATTTCCCAACTCTGTGAACCTGACCAAATAACTTGACCCTTCTAAGTGTTGATTCATTCTTACGTGAAACAGGGTAATATAAATAGTACCTCAGTCACCAGGACTGTTGTGAGAAGTCAGTGAGAAAGCATTACCATGGCACCTGGAGCCTGGTAAGCACTTATACCTGTTAGTTATAATTATTCATCATTCAACCCCTTATCACATGTGTATTTATTCAGCACTTGCTTTGTGGCAACCACTGTTCTAAGTGTTTATTATTTTTATTGTCGTTGCTATTGTTATCATCGGCAGGTGTGGTCTGCCTGCTTGGAATGCTCTTCAGATGGAAACTGAGAGTCCAGGGGAAGGATTGAGCCACCAGAGAAGCAGATGAAGAAGGCTGGGGTTCAGGAACCCCAGAGCAGAAGCCACTTGTGTCAATTGGGTAACCCACAGGGATACAGAGAACTCTAAACTCCATTTGGGCACATGGGTTCCAAGAGTCTTCTTGAAAATCCCAGCAAGACCATTCCCCATTTCTGGGGTGGATGTACGTAATTGGGCCGAGCTTGGGCGAGAAGTTAGTGGGTCCCTGCAGTGATCACTGTCAGTACCTAAAGTGTAGGAGCACAGAAGGGGGGGAAGCAGGGGGCACACTCTCATCCCCAGAGCTGTGAGCTTCGGATGAGACAAAGGGTGAGAAGGTCCCTTGCCAACAGGGAAGGTGTGACAACATAAAGGATGATATGAGTGACACCCACACACATAGCCATGTTGTCTACAGTTTTCCCTGTTCCTTAATGTCACGCATAAGGAAAAGAGCATGCTCTGAAGTTAGACTCTGCTTCTTATTAGCTAGGATAACTTTAACCAATTCTCTCTGACTCTCAGTCTTCCCATCTGTTAAATGTAAATAATGACAACAATCACCATCTTAATTGGTGTGACTATTAAAAGAAATATCCATATGAATATTTTGACATGAAGCAAGCCTGTGTTTTTCAAGGGGTCCAGAGACTCCTGCATTAGAATCCCCTGATATACAAACCCTATAGGGACCCCTGGGTGGCTCAGTCAGTGGAGCATCTGACGCCTGATTTCAGCTCAGGTCATGGTGGGCTCTGAGGTGAGCATGGAGACTGCTTGGGATTCTCTCCCTCTCTATCTGTCTCTCTCTCTCTCTCTGTCTGCCTCTCTCTCTCTCTCTCTCTCTCTCCCTCCCTCCCTCTTTTTGCCCTCTTCCCCCACTCATTCTCTTTCTCTGTTTCTAAAATAAAATAAAATATAGACCCTACCTCTACTCCCATTAGATTTCATCATCACTTATTTTGCTCCATATTTCCCTAGCTCTTATCATCTGGTATACAGTGTACTTCTTCACTTCTTTGTCTGTTTTCTCCATTTACTTTTCTATAAACACCATGATTAGAGACTTTTTGCTGCTATGTCTCCAGCCCCTAGAACAGTGCTTGATAAGTAGGAATAAGAGAACACAGAAATGAATGAATGAGGATCTTTGGAAGTGAGTCCTCAAATTACCTTTTCTGAAGTCATCCAAGAGGATCCTCATACACACTCAGGTTGAAGGACCACCATAGGCAGTACTACTCAAAACCAGTTGTCTTTCTCCTTCCTTTCCCCTTAACAATCTTAAATTTGTTTAACTTGCTCAAAGAACCAAATTACCAAAATGAGATAACAGAGTGAGTAGCTCTAGGATGGCCTGGATTATCTGATTGACCCATTAGCCCCCATCCTCTGTTGCAGAGCTATGCAGGACTTCAAGGGAGATGACTCCAGTTTGGTGTATTCTGATGGCAGAAGGGTGGGCACCACTTAGGCACTGACCCCTCACAACTGGGTACCTGTGACTCAGGGTCCTGGGAGTCCTGGAGAAAGCAGACTACTTAATGACCCCACTTTCTGCTCAGTGTGGCCCAAGGACCTGCTTGCTTGATGCCCATTGCATCAGACTTGGGAGGTAGCCTAACTGGAGTTCAGCACTGGCCATGCTTCCTGGACTTATCTGGCTCTGGTTTGGGAGAGAAGCCAGGATGGCTGGCTGACCAGCATCCAAAGGCCATGAAAAAATAGGTTGAGGGTTGAGGTCGCATCAGAGACTGGGGGAGAGAGGGAGGGAGACTGGCATGAACAGCATGCCCGCGACTCTATTGTTAATTGATCACCTCTCAGGATTTTAAAGTGTTAACAGTTATTGGCTGTGTGACTTTGGGTCATTGACTTCTTCTCTGAAGAAACTTTGGTTGTGTCATCTATAAATTGGGAGCAGTAATAACAGCATCACATGGGGGAGCCTCACGAGGATTTAATGAAGATCAGAGAACTCCAATGGGCATACAGTAAGCCCTAATTTTTTTTAACTACTTAAACCCCAAGGTATAGGAAAACAAAGGACAAAGGACAATGTCAGATGGAGGGTGGCTGCTGCTGGGAACATAACATGCGGCTCATGGGAGCCAAGAGCCAGGGGGAGGGACGTGCACACTGGGGGAATTTTGGAGCCACTTGACTTAAGAAGCTCAAGCTAATCAATCCCTCTCAGCTCATCATGGGCCTTGCAATCAGGGCTCCCCCTGCTCACCTGCTGCTCTGCCCTTGGGGAAGCTGCCCGCACTAATCATGGGGCATTGTTCTCCCAGCTCAGCTCCTTAGAGGAACACTCTGGGCTTCGCCAGGAGACAGCAGGGAGCCTCACAAAATCCCAGGCCCAGGGTTTAGATCTGGATGTCCTGGTGCAATACCCTCAATTCTCTCCTGAGAATAAGGAGGTGATGTGACTTGGCCAAGGTCACAGAGAAAGCCAGATAGAGAAAAGAGGAGATTTTTATATTCATTGGTATTTACACTCATTCATTCAAGAGCATGCATTCATTACATATCATGAATATTTGGCCTTACAGGTCACACAAGGCTGCATTCCTAGTTCTACTTCCTTTCCAATGCCTCATGCTTTCCTCTCTAAGGACCAGAGGCTTTCGGTGGTACCTTTACACAGACCTGGATGAGGGCCATGAAGGAATTCCTGCCTGCACCTTCATTGTGCTCAGCTCAGTCCGAGATTCTCAAGCCCTAGAAATTGCTAAGGACACCAGGAAATTGTGGATCCAATTGGAGTCTGTGGAATTTAGTTTATTTGAATTGACTTGAACTGAGTGAAATAGAATTACAAAACTAAATGGAAATAATTGAATTGAAATATAACAAATTGGATTGAATCGAGATTAATTGAAATGAAATCAATTGAGAATGTATTGAATCATGGTACTAGAAGAGATTTGGACATCACCTTCCTGACCCTGCTCATTGTATAGTGAGAGAATTAAAGCCAAACAAAAGGAAGGTGGGGCAGGGTGTGAAGGAGGGTCAATGACTTAGAGAAAGTCAAGAAAGTGACAGAGCCAGGCTCCCAAGCTAGGTTGTCCGACTCCTTGGTCAGCATCTTTCTCACTATACAATGTTTCCAGAACTCATAGGGTCGAGGCAGGATATCTGAAAAACAGGCCAAGAGTGAGTCAGTAGAAATCAGCAAGGGAAAAGGACTTTGGGGGAAAAAATATAAGTTGCCCAACTTTAATAATCTCTCCATCTTCTAATGAATAGCCAAGCTAGTCCTCTGAGCTTGGCTTTCCAAGATAGCTCCTGTCTGGGCTAGGGTGGGTGGATGAAGAAAGAGAAGCTGAAAGTCTTTGAGCCTAGTGGCAGAAGAAATGGCAGGGAAGTTCTTTGGGCTTGATTCCCTGTGAAAGTGAATTTACTTTGAGGAATAAAGATTCGATACTTGAGGTTGACTATCTTCCTTGAATTCCCGATCACAAGATCACTGTGCCCGAAGGTCCACCAGAAGGGCCATTCCTTGGATAATGTTTTAAAAAAATTCTATTAAACTACACATGTGCTAGCTGGAGGAGATAGCATATTTAATATCCACATATTAGTGTCATAACCTTATTGTATCAACTATCTGAAGCGAGAACGAAGCCTTACGTGGAGGGTGGAGAGAAGTATGGTTTTCAGTAGGGAAGCTGGTTTGGATCAGTGGTCAATGCTATTTTTAAAGATAGATATAAATTGCTCTACTCAGGAATTGAAAACGGAAAGTCTATAATGAGGAGGCGTGATTCTCGAGATGAAAGTATTATATAATAATATTAGTCTGGATCCTAAAGAAAAGGCAAATGGTAGCCCACTCACCCCCTGTGGCCTTCTCTCTACCCACAAGTGGTCACAAATGATAATCAGTGCTCAGTATAATAATTAAAATAATTCACAAGTAATCTTTACAACAATGAGAGGAGTAAGTCAGGACTTCTTTTTACAGGGGAGAAACTGAGCCCTGAGATCTTCAGTAATGCACCTTAGGTCTCACAGTAAATCAGAGACAGAAGGAGGACCAGAACCTCAATCTTGCCTCTCCAAATCCAGACATCTCTCAGGCATATTATATGCTTGTGACTGTATGACTGATACCAATCTCCCTTAGTTGTTTGTTGGTTGTGTGGGATAAGGGTGGCAGAAGCGATGCAGAGGGCACCTCCACAAGCCAAGAGTGGCTATGGTCCATTTCACAGACGTGAGCCTCTGGTGGAGCAGCAGCCTCTGAGGGTGTGTAATCACCCTAATGAGCTGTGGTGCTTGTCAAGGTATGTGGTCCGGACGTGTGTTGCTGGGATACGGAGATAATTGTCCCTGCCACGGGAACAGCGAGCCGGCCGACAGGCTCTTAGCAAACCACAGGCTGGGCAAAATGACACACACACCGAGGGATGTCACCAGCTACCCCAGATCCAGGGTTCCTTAATGGTTATGACCACAGTCATCTCTTACCACCAAGCACTAAGACCAGAAGTAAGGGCTTCGTAGAAGTAGATGGGTGGGGTGTTGGAGGTACCAGCGTGGGTCCTTACTCCACTCGCAAGGATTTCAGATGAAAGTGAACTGGACTCAGGAAGATTCACAAAGGAGAATCACGGTGACTTAACTCAAACACACATCTCCAACTTCCATCCATAGTAGGGACCAGCTCAGGACTTGGCTAGAACCTGAGCTCCATGTACAATCCATGAGAGGAGCCTCAGGCCAGTCACTAAGTGGCTTCCATTACTGTGGCTTAATTCTAGTTTCCATTTTTCCTCCAGCTCCAGTAACTTGGGTTGTTTCTGTGTTCCTTTTGATCATATATCTGTACGTGTTTCTGCCATAATCATCACTCAGTCCACGAATATGAAATGAGCACCGTGTGTGATAGACACTGTTCTAAATCCTTTTATAGAAGGACAAATGGTAGACAGTGTCTGCATGGTGATGATATTCCATGGAGGGAAAAATAAAAAAAACACGTGTACTCTGTAATACCAGGAATGGTAAGTCTTACAAAGACAAATAAATGAAGCAAAAGCATCAAAGATATTACTCCAGTTGAGGGGGTGGTGGGGTGAGGTGGTCAGGGAGGGACTCTCTGAAGATGTAGCATTTGAGCAGTCTTATTTGGTAGAAAAATGAGTGTCTGGGAGGTGGTCGAGGGCAAAGGCACCGAAATGTGGACAAACGGGGAATATTGAGGAGTCATTAGCAGACCAGTAAGGCTTCAGTGAAATGAAGGTAGAGGAGAGCTATAGGAAATGATGTCAAATAGGGTGCTGGACCCAGTTCCTTACTATTAGTTTGACCAGAGAGCCTTGAAGACCACCACAAGCTTGGTGGTTCTCTGTCCTGCCTGTGTTCTGTCTTGAAGACCACTACAAGCTTGGAGTTCTCTGTCCTGCCTGTGTTCTGCCAATTGGTCTGATGTTAGTAACATCTGCTTGCCGTCAAAGATGGCTCCTTCCATGCTCTTGCCCAGCGATCCCAGAGTCGGCTGATTTCAACAGTCAGCTTCGTCCTCTAGGCTTCACCATACAAGCCAACAGCAGCAGTTACTAAAGCTGAGAGATGCAGAGTGGGCTCACAAGGCCCCGTGTTTTACTCCTGGATTGTTTTTCCTTTCTCCCTGGGATTGAGCCAAATGCCATTCCACCCTAACGCCAGTCACCACTGCTTGCCTTTGTTTGCCCCAGTGAGTCTGTGTTACTGTTGCTCACACTGATGATCTCCAGAAATCCTTGGGAACCTGGCTTTGCTGGAATAAAACAAGAATACTTTGTCATGGAGATTGTAATTGGAAAGAAGTTTGAATAATTGATGTGTTTTCTTCCTGACTGTTGGTGGGCAAAACTGGCTCCAGCCAACCTTTCAGGCCACACCCTGTCAGCATCCCTTTCTCTGCAGCCCTAGTCCAAGCTTTTGAGTATTTGCACACACCGTTCTCTCTGCCAGGAATGGGTATCACCCACTCCCTCTTCTGTTAAATATCTACTCACAGCAAATCTTTTTCTCTGTGTTGTCTTTTGACAATCCCGCGTTGTTCTGCAGGCTTCTGGTGGGCTCCTTTGGCACCTTGTCGTCCCCTGGCCCCTTTTACGTGCTGCTCTAATAGCCAGTCCTAAACTTGTCCCCAACCAGAGAAGGTCTACCTCAGTGCTGGGATGAGGGATACAACCTGATGGATTAAAGCTTCACAAGAGTTACACTGCCTGAATTCGAATTCTGATGCTGCCACTTATGAACTCTGTTGATTTGTCTCTCTGTTTACTCATTTCTGAAACCAGGATGGTATTAATGCTTTCCTCTTAAGGCTACCCAGATATGACAATTACCACCAGTTGATCTCCTTGGTTCTCCTTTTACCCCACGACATAGCAACCACAGTGAGTCTTAAAATGATGTGCTCTTTCAACAGAATTTTCATGTGCTTCTAATCCGTTTCTCATTGTCAAGTCTCAGCTCCAGTAAACTGTTCAGAAAGGCTTTCCGTGGCCATGACATTTGAGATAGACCCTCTCTCTATCCAAGCCACTCTGTCCCATTACCCTTCAGGGTCATGAACAATTCTATTTACCAGATGTTTTCAGTTCTACCTCCTTCTAGGAACTGGACAGGATAACACCTGTTGTTGCTTGCTGTTAGGTGGGACCATGTGCCTAGTTCTAGACAATGAGTTGCCAGCAAAAATAAGCTTCCAGAGATCTCTTCTCCTTTTGGTATGGTAACTGGAAGCACTCAGGACAAGTCCCTCTAAGATAATGATGAGAAAAAATTCTTTTGTCCTCCAGACCCAGGCAGAAGCATAAACAACAATACATTTTACCACACTAAGATTTGGGGATAGTTCATTACTGTGGCATAACCTAGGCTAACCTGGCTGATAGATGTTTGGGTTACTTATCATTTTCTATGAATATGAGTGTTAGTTATTTCTCAGTGTCTAGCCTCCCTGGCTCCTATAAGTCATTGAATTCTTAATTTTTTGGCAAAGTAATGTTTTCGAAGAATCAAGACAACAGTTTCCAGGTGGTGTCTCCATGTGACAAGCTCTGGCCAATGAGATGTAAGCAGAAGTGAAGTTTGCCACTTCAGAGCTTTATTCTTAAAAAGAAAGCTGTGTCCTTTCCTTCTTACTGGCTGGAAGATGGAAATGCTGATTTCATCTCTAACGCAAGCAGACAGGAGAGATACCATTGAGATGACAGAGCAGAAAGAGGGAAGGAACGAGTTTTTCTGACACTGTGGAATTATCATACCAACCCTGGATCCCTTATGCTACACTGTTTTATAATTAAAAATAAACATTTTATCTTATATAACATAATGTTATTTGGGGGCACCTGAGTAGTTCAGTTGGTTAAGCATTGGCTTTGGCTCAGGTGATGACATTATGGTTTGTGAGTTTGAACTCCGAGTCAGGCTCTGTGCTGACAGGTCAGAGCCTGAAGTCTGCTTCAGATTCTGTGTGTGTGTCTCTCTCTCCCTGCCCGTCCCCCACTCATGCTCTAATTCTCACTCTCAAAACTAAAATAAACACTAAAAAAAATTATGGGGTTGCCTGGGTAGCTCAGTCAATTAAGCCTCTGACTTTGGCTCAGGTCATGATCACATGGCTTGTGAGTTCAAGCTCCACATTGGGCTCTCTGGACTGACAGGTCAAAGCCTGGAGCCTGCTTCGGATTCTGTCTTCCTCTCTTTCTTCTCCACCCTCATTCACACTCTGTCTCTCTCTCTCTCTCTCTCACGCAAAAATAAACTTAACATTTTTTTTAATTTATAAGAATATAACTAAATAATAATGTTATATGGGGTTGCTATCAAGTCTATTTGTTCACCAATATTTTATTTAAAGTCATCTTGCTCATTTATTTGATTGATTAGTGTCTATTCCCACTGCCCCAACACACATGCACACAAATGTAGCTTGTGTTAGAACAGGAATTATTTCTTTCTTATTCATTGCTATATCCACAGAGACTACCACAGTACCTGTCACAGAGTCAGTGCCTAAGAATACTTATTAAATAGTGAAGTGTAAATGACATGCAGTACTCACTGAATAAACCATTATTGACTCTTATTAGATATTACTCTTATTTATATTTTACAACAGGCATTTTCTACTATCCATCAGAAAGGTTTGGTCATGTGACGGTTCCTGAGGCCTCTGACCTTTCTCCTGCCTGCAAGAGCATTTCTCTTCTTTCTTATTTACTACACTCCTTCATGAACAAGCTCTGGACTCAAGTCAGAGATGTACAGAGTGTGATGGCCTATAAGGGACCTTAGTGGTCCCATGGCATGACTCACTCATTTTATAAGTACATGAGCAAGCTCCAAGAGGGGGGACTAGCCTGTATTTTAGTCAGTTTGGACTGTTGTAACAGAATACCATAGACCGGGTGGCTTATGGACAATAGAAATTTATTTCCTACTGTTCTAAGTCTGGAAGTCCAAGATCAAGGTGCCAGCAGGGTCAGTGTCTGGTAAGAGTCCACCTCCTGGTGGCAGACAGCTGACTTCTCCTTATACCTTTCATGATGAAAGAGCAAGGGAGCTCTCCAAGGTCTGTTTTCTAAGGGCACTAATCTCAATGATGTGGGCTCTACCCTCAGGACCTAATAGTCTCCCAAACGCTCCACTTCCCAATCCTATCACACTAAGGCTTGGGATTGCAATACATGAATTTTGAGGAGGACACAAACATCCAGTCCAGAGCAATTTGTTATAAGTCTTACAATTACTTGGTGAGAGAAGGACCCAGAATCTGGGATTCTTACCCCTCTTTTAGTGTGCTTATTGTCACAAGAATTCCTAACTCATCTTGGGAGAGATCTTTGATCATACTTAACAGATGTAGGTGGACTGCATTTCTTAGTATTTCCTACATTGGGACTTTATAGTTGCTGTGCTACACTGTCCTCAACTTTGCCATTCAGGACTTGTCCAGGTTTGGAAACCAAAATAGCTAAACCAGGTCACTTAAAGTTGACTTAGGTCAGGGCACCTGGGTGGCTCAGTCGGTTGAGCATCCAACTTCGGCTCAGGTTATGATCTCAAAGTTCATGGGTTCAAATCTCGCATCGGGCTCTGTGCTGACAGTTGAGAGCCTGGAGCCTGCTTCTGATTCTTGGTGTCCCTCTCTCTCTCTGCCCCTCCCTCTTCATTATCTGTTCCTTTCTGTCTCTCAAAAATAAATAGGTGTTAAAAAAAATAAAAATAAAGTTGAGTTAGTTAACTTCCTTATTCTCCATGTGAGGACACTGAGGTCCAGAAAGACAAAGAAACTTCTCTGCCCACACTTGGTCTATTTAGAGACACTGGGTGGAAATTCTGGCATTTTCTATGGATGCACAAAGCAGGAGTGCTAAGTCTTGAAAGAAAGAGTTTATAGTCCAGGAGGTATTGCAGCAGAGACATCACAGTAGATAACAGAGATGTTGGTGAGAGACTCAGCTATCATGTGAGTGTCAGTGAGACCAAATCATGTGAGTTTCAGTAAAATCCGCTGCTGGTACTGAGAACAAATACATTTCAACACAATAAATACAGCATACTGTACAATGTAATACAATAAAATCAATGTGGTGGTCTGCATCTCCTTTGTTTACCAGTGTTACCTTTTTCAAGTCCAAGAGAAGTGAAAAAGAAACTAAAAAAATAGTATCTGTCATAGAGCAGATGTTCTTGAAACCAGTTCATCTGACCTATTTGGCTTTTTTCACCTTCTCCACTTCCTCTGAGCCCCAACGGGCACCTTATAGTTGGAGGCAGTTGAGGGTTTGGAGGAATCTCTAGCATCATGTGGCTTAGAAGTTCCCAGAAGATTTGATCAAGGAAATCCTTTGTTTAAAAAAAAATGCTTGATGACCAAATACTCATGATGCAAGTTAACATGGTAGTGATTCTGGGATGTCCCATGATGTCAGCAAAACAAAGCAAAACAAAACAAAAACCAAAAACATCCCGCCAAAAGAAAAAAACTTGTGGAACTTCTCAACTCCATATTTGTCCACAATATTTAATCATAGAATCCTTTTACAATTAATTTTGCAAACCCTGAACATGTCAAAGAACACTTTGCAAAAACGAGTGTAGCCCAAACCACTCATCTTGTGTGTGAGGGGGAAAAAAAAGATGCTCTGAGAAGGGAAATCGGCAGAGTCTGGGACTTGAACCCGAGTCTTCTAATCAAGTGTCCACTGTGTACAGTATTTCCCCATGGGCAAGTAGGCAGGTTCTTTTTTAAAAAATGTTTTTAGTTATTTTTGAGAGAGAGACAGTGTGAGCAGCAGAGGGTCAGAGAGAGAGAGACACAAAGAATCCAAAGCAGGCTCCAGGCTCTGAGCTAGCTGTCAACACAGAGCCTGACGCGGGGCTTGAACCCACGAACCGTGAGATCATGACCTGAGCCGAAGTCGGACGCTCAACCGACTGAGCCACTCAGGTGCCCCGAGAAGGCACATTCTTAAGGCAGTTCTGAATGGTCAACATTTCAATTAATAGCTCATCTGCCAGCAGATCGTGTCACAGAAGTATGCGACCAAGACAATGTGTTGTGAAATGAATGGATTTACAAACCAAGGGACGAGCCCTGTGCCCTGCTCATTAGGAACAATCTGCAGGCGGAACATCAGTGTGACAGGCCCATCAAGGGATTTGTTTAGCTCATTTAGACTAATGGAGACAAGGGATTAATCACTTCAACACCAAGCTGCCTTGCTTCTGTGGCCCCACGTGTACGCCCACCTAGCTGAGTCTACTCTGAGGCTATCTTGTCTCCAACGCCAATGCCCGACCATGC